>KN511023.1:0-10288 GCA_000787155.1 Scartelaos histophorus
AAAGAGAAATTGAATTGAATTGAAGAACACAACAATTATTTGAACCAAATATTCTCTACTTACTGCAACATTTCTCCCCAATTAATGAATTATATTTTACTCAATTCAATTCAATCATCCAATCATTTCTACATATGGTTTTATATTTAGCTTAACATCTGAGTATATTGATCAGTGGACATGACTGGCGCATTCACTGGTCTAAAACCAAAGCCAAAAGGTGAACGAGGGTGTGTGGCAGCTGGTTGATTTATGATTGGACCAGGTCAGAAGCCATCACAGGGACAGACGCAGAGTAAGGAAGCACCAGGTCAGGTCAAAGGTCAGCAAGGGTCATGCAGGGGTCATGGAAATGCAATGAGAGAAGTTCAACACTAGGCAGGGAGAACCATGGTCATGTGGTGTTGGCCCTGGGGGTGAGAGGTTCTGGGGGGAGTGTAATTGATGTGGCACTGCAGATGGTGGCTTTGGGGTCAGAAAAGCTATGGAGATACAATACAAAACATGTAGTAAGTGATAAGTAGGCTGAAAATAGTTATGCAATTTGTCACTACTAGGTCATAACAATATGGGCCTACTAAATGTAAAAAGTGTGGTATAGTAAATAAAAAATAAAAAATAATAATTAATAGAATCCCCCAGGTTCAACATTTGGTGTATTTTCCTTTATAATATAAAAATGCTGTAGAAACAAGAAATGCTAGCGTGCCATTCTACAATGAGACAACTACTAAAAGTAATATTTTAAAATGAAATAAAACTTAACCTTGCCAAGGACCTTTTCAAAGGTACATACTTGTTCACATATTTATAAACTTGATATATAGAAAGTCTTTAAGCATTTATGGTCATAGCCTTGGTGTTGCCATGTAAACATAGGCTAATGCAAATATTTAATTTATATCGCTTTTTTCTTTTTTTTTTTAAACAGCATAAGATTTATTGCCCTTGTTGCAAACCTGCTTTAGTGATCAAGTTGTGACTAGAGGTGCAGCAGTTGGTGCACAGGAAGAAGAGCAGAGGGGATAGTACACAGCTCTGTGGAGTTCAAATAGGATCTCGGCATATGGTTCTGTGGAAGTACTGGGTCCTAAACCTGTTGGTGATACGCTACCAGGTGGGTGAAATGTCTTGCCCAAGGACAAAACATTCACTAGATTGTTATTAATTGATTTCTAATGGTGGAATTGTGCAGACACACTCAAATATTTTAACGGAGTATTTGCAAAAATCTCATGCTATACCACTAAAATACACAAGCAAACATTTTATATCTTTGTTTTTATGTTTAGAACACTAAAAGTACCAAAGTCTAGAAACTACTTGATCATGCGCCTTACATTTCTGATATATTAGACTATAGCATCACATCACAGCAGCCATATGGCTCTGTCTCCTTCTCCCTGGGGCCTAAAACGTTTTTGTCGACAATTTCATAGAATCCAATGCTCTCCCCTCGTTCTCTGTGCTGCAGTGTGGCGCGTTGGGCTGTCATGAGTTTGGAAACTGTCCTGCGAAATTCTGCCTTCTGGCCATTTGGAAGTAGTCCTTTTTAACAGGCTTTAGCAGCTAACGCTAGCCTCATAGTGCAATATCCCTACAACTATTACTAGGCTATGCTAAAAGAAGGGAGAAACTAATTCTTTGTTGCTTTTATAAAGCAAGGGTAGCATACATATGGTCCATGGTGTGGAAAAGAAAGTAGTTTTAGTCACAAATCGTTATTTTATATCACAAATCATTGCTGTTACTAAATGGTATTAATGAAATGGAAATACGATTTCATCATCATCATTATCACCATCATCAAATAACCTTTAAAAGATCCATATTGAAGTATTTTCTGATATATGTTATAATGCTGTTTCCTCATCAAAAACATATCTGGAGTTGTTTTGTTTCATTCACACATATTTAACACACAAATCCTGCTTTGCTATTTTGCCTGAATTATTTAAACAGAGACAGAAAACACTCAAATTATGTAATAATATTGTACCTGAAGTGTGTTTTTAAACTCGTGTTCACATGTTCACAATCATCATTTGATTAATTTCAGATCTTGCTCATTTTTACTGCTCAAAAGGTTCACAGTAGGTGTTAACTTCACTTCATGACATCACAAGGTGGAACAGAGCATTTTGAGCTTAAGCGATGTAGAGCAATATGTGTGAATGAAACAAAACACAACTCCAGGTATGTTTTTGGTAACAAGATAACAATATTCAAACATGCTATATAGGACCTTTAAAAATGGTCAACAGCAAATGATTGTGATGTCACAAAAATATTTAATATAATATTAAATGCATTACAATGTTGTTTTTTTTCTGTTAAATTAGCTAAGATATCATAAGTGGAACCAAAAGAAGCTGCCTAGTAGTCCTTACCTAGACTTTACAGCACCCCATACTAAAAGTTGGAGAGGTGTAAAGGAATTCTTCCTTTTCTACCCGTTTTTTATTTATTTGATTTTATTTTCTTCCAGGGTCCAAGTCACACCATCAGCGTCCAATTAGATTTCAAATGCACAGAAAGGAGAGGCGAAATGTGTCAAGTTCGCCTATACAATATGTGCATAGCAACTGACAATTATCTTTGATCTAGCCCCCCCCCTGTATCCGCCACCCACCACCCAGCTAGCTCGGCACCCTCCCTCTCCACCCCTCCACCCGTTTCTTCCCTTCTGTCTCCTCCATCTTTTATCCATCCCCCATCCCGTTTAAAACGTCTTTGCCTAAATGGCCCCGGCGACTTGAGGAATGACAAACATATTTACCATTCTTCTCATCACCGCAGGCTCGTGCACGCTTTGTACCCAGACCCATCCTTCCCCCTCCCCTCCTCCTCCTCCTCCTCTGTTCCTTACACCGTACAGAGTGACTGGCTAATGAGGCACACTGACTAGGGGTGGTTGACCTCAGTGTGGCTGGGATGGGGAAAGGAGAGCGGGATAAAACACAAGAGGAGGATGATATAGACCTAAGAGGAGTTTTTTTCAAGTTTGAGTTGTCATAGCTGGAGTGTCAACAGCAGGGGGCCTTCCAAGGTTTATTGGTTTATTGAGGAAGGTTGGTAACTAGCAAACACTTTTTGTATCCAACTAATCAGCAGTGAGATATATAGATACATAGATAGATAGATAAATATAGATATAGATAGATATATAGCTATAGATATGATTAATGTGCTCACTGGTGTTGCATACATGTGGTTGTTACCTCTGTGTTGTGTGCTTCCTGGCTTCTACCAAACCCCCACTCTTCCCCATTTCCCCCATTTCACATTATAACTATCCGGCCCAATAAAGCTTTTGAGTCGGAAAATTAAAAAAAGAGGTATAGTACGCACTTGACTCACTGGGATTAAAAATGGACTTGTTTTATCGACCACCATCTTTAAATGCGTCGTCTTTAGCCTATAGATGTTGGTTTTACAGTGCACCACAGCATTCCATCAGGTTGCCACAGTGATGAGGTCAGAGGTGGCACTTCCTTATTGCTGCTGACTGTATTCATAGTGGACCTGGCTGCGTCTGAACTCGACCTCTCAGTGTGGAGCAAAGGGGTCTCCGGTGGTCGTATGCAGGGGTCAGGGTTGGGAAGAGGAGAAAAAGGGGAGGCCTATAGTTTTGCAATAGAAAGCCTTTTTCGTCATGAATTGTTTCACTAAGACATTGCTATTGAATGAAACGGTATGTTTTTCCTATCATTTTGCTATTATCGTCATCAACAAAACATTAACAAAATATATTATTATTAAGTGCATACTTTTGATTTTATTTCAAAACAGGTACAGTATCAGTTACAAAACATTTACCAGATTTATTTCAGACAATTTGCTTGGACAGAAACACAGAAATTCCCGTTACTATACATTGCAATTGCATAGACATTAATAACATATAATTCTTCAAACTTAAAGTCATTCATGCTCTTTGGTAAAGTTAGAAACATTGTTGTTCTGTCTAAAATCATTGTAAATATGTTTGTAATCATTTGACCCCGCACAGAACTCATCATATGCTTTCATTTGATATTTATAGTCTCTCTCTCTCCCCCCCTCTCTCTCCTCTCTGTGTTCAGGAGAAGGAAGTGTGGGGGAGATAAGACAGATCGTGGGGCTATCTATAACCACGTCTGTCAGGGCACAATCAATGAGGACAGACTGCTGGATAGGGGCCTGGCAGTGTATACAGAAGAGGCCTCACTTTCACACAAACACACATAAACAAAGCTACGTACAGCTGTGAGGGAGAGAGGCTGGGGGGAGGGGGGGTAGAGGGGAAACTTCAGCCCACCACAAACTGTCACCCGCCACACACTGGAGGAAGAGATAAGAGGAGGAGGGAGGATGTCAGAGGAGCTGCACAGAATCAGGTTAAACCAACTCAAAGGAGATCAGTAGGGTCTGTTATAAGTTTAAAGTTTCATTTCTGACCTATAGGTGTGATTTTTCTTTTTAGTATCGATACCTGCACAAATGAGTATATAGCTTTGATAGTTTTAATATCGATTAGTAGCTGAGCTCTCGGGGTCAAAATTAGACTTTTGTGTACCATCTGCATCTAATTATGAAGTGTTCTTGTCCTCTGTGAACCAGGATGGTGCACTGTTGGCATGCTAGTTGTTGTTAGTATTATCAAGACAGCAAAACTCCACTCTAGCCTCTAAGTGTCGTGAAAAGTACTTATAAATTTGTCATGGTGAATAAGCAAGATCTGCTCGAGTCCTGGGACCTGCCCAAGTCCTAGGATCTTCTCAGGTACTTTGATCTCCTCAGGTCCTGGGATGTTCTCAAGTCAATGAAGAGCAGGGGGCTTGGCAGGAGCAGAATGAGTTAGCTCCACAGGGTGTGGGTCACACAGCAATTGAGAGGGGACTACCTCAGGGAGGACAGTTTGAGTCGGTCTAATGTCACACTGAGGGTGGGCACATTTGCCCTAGGTTCCTCTGTTGGTTCCTCTGAGGCTTCCTGGATGATGTCCTCAGAAAGGGGGAGAGCAGGGGGAGCAGACTCCAGGTCTCTGCTGGGGTCTTCATGCTCCACAGTTTCAGGAAGTAACAGAGTGTGGAGCTTTTCTACAAAAAGGTCATTAATGGCCTCCAGCAGGCTGGGGCAGACGGACTCTACATGCTCCTTTAGATCTTCATGTGGAAACATTTGGTGAATCCTCTTCATGATCTTCAAAACCATTTGGTCCTGAATACAGTCAGAAATGTGCACTCTCTGGAGCATGTTTCTCAGAGCCTGAGAGTATTACATGCACATAGTTTTGTCTTTGCATCTCTCCACACTTGGGCTCTGGGTGATTTCTGATGAGCGGTGGACGTGGTGGACAGTAATTGATGGAGTGCACGACAAACCTAATGTGTCAGACATATGAAGCCTGTTCAATCAGTGACAACATGTGACCAATATACACACATATATATAAAATACTGTACACAAGGCACACACACACACACACACACACACACACACACACACACACACACACACACACACACACACACACACACACACACACACACACACACACACACACACACACACACACACACACACACACACACACACACACACACACACACACACACACACACACACACAAGCTACATTGTGGTAAGGGCATACTTCTGTTACACAGGAGGATGTGGTAGGATGGTGTATATAGGTATAGAATAATGGTAAGAACAGAGGGCTGTTTTTTTTTTTTTACTGTCTTCTCTTTAAAGCATTAAAAACAGAACTACTTTATTTTAAATGGTTTGTAGTGGTCCAAAGTTATTCTTTACGTATGTATTCTAAGATTCATTATTCAGTGCAACAAGTTTATAAGCGGTCAGAGACCAGAGTGAAGTTGCGTAATGGTAAAGCTAACAACAACTGGCATGCTAATGTGTACATCCTGCTTATGAGAGAATGAAATGCTTTTTAATTAGATGTATGCAGCAGATTTATTTTGATCTCGAGAGCTGCTCATACAATGCACCTGTGCAAATCTTGCTCAAATACATGGAAAATATAGGTTACAAGGACGTTTAAAAACACCACACTTCTACCTACCAGACCTATTCGTCATTGAAATCTTTTCTCCATCCATCCATCCATCTTCTCCCGCTTAATCCGGCTGGGTCGCAGGGGCAGCACGCTGCCCATTACACTGTGCACCAGACCCAGACCCTATGAACCCCTCTGCAGGTGGTGAGCCCACAGGAGGGAGGGACTCCCTGCCGGTCCCTTTGTTGACTCCACACAGAAAGGCCCGGGCGACCCGGGGATCGAACCCGCAACCTTCTTGCTGTGAGGCATGAGTGTTGCCACTCAGCCACCGTGCCGCCTGAAATCTTTTCTATTGTCCACAAATGTGAGGCTAAACCTACGTCATAATGGTAAGATGCATTTGTATGAGAGGAGGATGCAGTAGAATATGGGATACAGGGTAGTCCTTGTGGATGCACACTCCTCCTCTGTGCCATGATCAATCATTTGTCAGCCAGGCCGCCACGCTTCAATCTACTGATAATGAGGAGAATATCAACACTCTCTCCTCCCTCAGTCCCTCACTCCTCACTCACATGCATGGCTCTGTAGTTTGTGCTGCTGCACAGTAGATGGTTAGGTTGAGGTGCATAATAAAATTGCCACTCTGGGATGAATAAAGTAATTTATCAATATACTGGCCTTACTAAAACTGATTTTGACTGCTTGTTGATTTTTTCTCTTCACTCTTCATCCGTTTTGCTTGTATCTGCCCTGTCTCATAAAGTACAAGCTGCCTAAAATCCTTAAACAAATATAAATCATATAGGATTAAGAGAAAGTATAGTTTCATGTGGAATCTGCACACCATGTCTTGGTCTTTCTGTATCTGGACTGGAGTATGTTTTCTCTTTCACATTAAATGTAATATCATCACCATTATGCACTAGCCTCAGCAGTTTAAGCAGCCTCTTTACAATATGGGGCATGATGAAATCACTCCCTAGTTCATTTAGGCGAGGTTGGTGAAATGCCTTGCCTAAGGGCACAACTCCAAAATGCATTGCAATGGAGGTCCATAGTGACAGAGCCAATGCTATAATAACCCAGGGATCCCTTTGCTTCTGAGAGGTTGCCCCAACTGTAGTGAAGAATTTCCTCCTTTAAGTTTAATGTTCGATCAACTATATTAGATGCAACTTTCTTATTCAAACATTTGGTGTGGCACATTTGATTGCACTTTACAAGAATCTCCTGCTATTTTACAGTCTTCACACTGCATACTTACCATAATACACTTTTAGTTAACATGCATTACCAGTTTTCCATCTTCAGACTTCACACATTCGACTATTTCCCTTCTGTTTATTTTGTGATCCATCGCTTCCTAATGACTCATTATGACACCATCACAAACAGTTCTTCTGGGAGGGTTTCTATTCCCCCCAACTCCCCAACATACCGTGCGTCATGTCCCCCCAATACCCCCACCTCCCCTCATAGCCACGTGCACGCCATACCAACTTCCAGCTCAATCACCCCCCTCTCTCCCTCCACCCTTCTCTCATCTGTCTTATGATGGATTCCCCACCCCTCCTCTCCACACTCTCTCCTCCCTCTTTCCTGCCTGCTCCCTCTCGCTCTCTTCTCCTCAGTAGTAGTGGGACCGTGTAGATAGTAGAAGATCATTACACTACTAAGCGGCGCGGGTGAATGAAAAGGAAGAAGGGATTTACAAAGCGTGGCACAGAAAAGAAAAGAAGGACTAGACCTAAAAAGCTGTTTCTATTCTCTCTATCAACTCTGGGAGGAGATGGTTTGAGGACTTAAACTGACAACAAGGAGGTTCTGAAATACTTTGCAGTCTCTGGCCATGTTTGGATTAAAATCGCAACACTTCTACCTTACAGGTATTTAATGATTTATTCTTTATTCACTCTGTTTACACTGATTGTAATTTTTTTTAAATGGGTATAATGTAGGCAGACATTGGTGGGAAGTGTCTTGCCCAGGGACACAATCACAAATGCATTTGTGGGAGCAAGGATTAATGGCTACTGAAAACCAAATAATTAGTGATGACTTTAGCAAATCATTTTCTAAAATTTGTTTTAATTGAACGATGATATAAAGTTAGCTGCAGTTTTATATTTATATATTAGTTGTGGTGAAAATTAATGAAAACTGCACTTCTGTCAGTAACTTTATTTCATAAAATTATGAATGGCTAGCAGTGTCAGCCAGGTTAAAACATGCACAGTTGGAATGAATAGCCACAAAATTAGACAGAGCCCATATTTAGAACAGCATTATGTCATGACTGTAGTGGAGACTGAACCATGAACCTTGGGGTTAGTGGGTGCATGTCTAAATAGACGCCAGTGGATGCAACAGAGTGGGAGGATGGTGGACATGTCGCCTGAGAAATCAAAGTGACACACACAGTGAGAGTGTGTGTGTGAATGTTCATGTTTAACACAGAGTTATGTGTGGACCTAGAGGCAAAAGCAGTACACCTTTTCTTGGTATTCTATTGGTATTTTTTTGTTCTTTTAGTTTACAACTTTTTGTGTATTTTCTGAATGGGATTATTAAATGTTTGGCAGTTGATATAAAATCTGCAAAAAATAATTTAGTGTGTACGTTTAGAGTAGTTTTGACAAGTAGATTTATTCACTTGACTTGTTTCAGCACATTATATCTTATCTCACATTATCTAAAAAATACATAGAACAATTTTTAAACCAACAAATATTACTGTGTCAGAAATGTTACACAGTATGTCTTAACTATTTCCTTGGAGACGAGCAGTAAGAGTGCATGTTTTTCAATGTAATTTTTCCAAAAATGCCATACTATGGAACATTCAAGGAAAAAACATTACAGAAGCAATTTGTCAATAGTACTCAATCCAGATGAATATTATGAATTCAAAGCATTTTAACGCATGAGATAGATAGTTCCTTTATGTACCCATTTTCAGAGAGCATTTTTCTTTTACCCAGTTTCAGAAATGTGGTAGTAAAGATATTATTATTATTATAATTAATTTCTTAAAATAATACCAAAATAAAACTGCAAATGCGATCCGGTCTCCTTTTTACAATATTTACCAAAGCAGACTGCAGGATACCATGGATTTGTGAAGGCAATGATGTGAGCTATAATGTCAAAAACAGTGAGCACAGGGGCCGACCGGGCACTGATGCGTGTTTCACCTTTCACCTCTGACCCTTACCTTTGACCCGTCTGTGCCCGGGATCAGACCGTGGTCAATGATTAAACGCTGACAGGAGGAAAGCAGAGAGAGGGGGGGGGGTAGATTCAACAATGTGCTTGAGGGAAGCTGTGATGGTTTGATGGGACTGTCTGAAATATGCAGCTAATAAATGATTGAACTAGTGTGTTATAAAGCAGCTTGTTATTGTTGCTATCTGCCAAATAAGGGAAGAGGACTCTACTTATAGCTATAAAGAAGTACCAGCAAACCACTCAACTGCCACTGAATAAACCAGATTACATTGCTTATAAGAACATTAAGCGGTAAATGGTAATTTTTTGACAAATATCAGCTGCACTGAACAAAAGTAAAATATTGACCCTGAATAAATACATTGTGCCACATATACATTTTTTTGTTGTCTGGACAACTGAGGAATTTTACAGTTGTGTGTCACAGTTTTCCATTTGATTATAATAAGTTAAACCAAAGCAAATATTTTAGATTTTTAGGATAACCTATTTAAAGGTGGACAACATAACTTTCCTGGTGGAAGTGTACATTTCTGTGTCATTGCCAAGGATGTTTCACAGTGTCATTAAACTTGCATACTACTTCCATTATAATTCTAATATCACTTAAAAATAAAACTCATACATACTACTACTCTACAGTTAACAACTACTTATTTTAACCTCCATGTCTTTGTAGTTACTTTTTGAAAAAATATCCTAAATATCAGACTTAACCCCGTCAACTCTCCTCTCCACAGTTCAGTATCTCTCTCAGTTTCTCTCTCCCTCCTTCTCCCTCTCTCTCTGTCACACCTCCTTCTCTTCTCCATTCTCTCTCTCTGTGTCACCTTCATCTTTCTTCATCTCTCTCTCACACACTTTCCATGTGTCTGCCAACTTCCTCTCTCCCTCCCTTTCTCTCTTCCTTCTCTTCTATTCGCACTAACTCTTTAAAACGTGTCTCTTTTCTCCTTTTTAACTCTCTCTCTAAGTGCCCGTTCCCCCCTTCCATCTCGCTCTACCCCCTCTTTGTCATTCTCCATCTTCCCCCCTCTTCACCATTTTCTCT
>KN511035.1:9192-19833 GCA_000787155.1 Scartelaos histophorus
CTCAATAACTCATTTAAGGCACCTCCAGTCACATGGTTTCTCTGAAGGTCTTATCTCCATCTGTAATGACAGTGTAGGCTTATGTAACTTTTCAACAACTTAAGAAGTGTGGACTTTTTGGATTAACACAGATATTCATTTAAATTCAGTAATAGTTATTTCATTCATTAAAACAAAACAAGTCAATGCAACATATCTGCAGACAGTATTACAGATCTAGTACAATTTTGGTAGATGAATGAAAGGGCACAGAAAGAAGCAAAAGTTTATAATATCTGCCCCTTATCAACTCTTATTCACTTCCAGTGTGTTGCGCTGTTACATTACACAAAATCAAACACAGATAAAAAGCTTCTTTACAAAAAACAAAACACAAAATCATCCTGCCACAGCAGTTTTATACTTTCTTAATAATGACAATTTCAGCTTTTCTTAAACATATAGATGTACTTGGATTCTTAAATATCAGTTTCATGACTGTTCCAAAGACTCACTCCCTTGACTGAGATGCATCTTTCCTTTGGTTTTGTTCTAAACTCTATTTTGCAGCTTCTCTGGTAAAGCTTTTAGATGAGCTTTGTACATGGTTTTAAGAAGGCAATACTCCACCAGTTCATTAAATTTCAACGTTTCTAATTTTATAAAAAATTGATTTGTACGTGCTCTATAATTACTTCCACTGATAATTCTAATAGCTTCTGTAAAAGAAAAACTGTTCCATGTAGGTTTTGCTAGCTCTTCCCCACACTTCAATGCAATATGTAAAATATGGAACAATCAATGTGTTATACAATAAGAACAATGCATCCTTGTTGAGAAACTCTTTCACCTTGTGTAATACAGCGATGGTTTGTGATACTTTTGACTTTACTTGCTCTATGTGGGATTTCCAAGTCAACTGTTCATCAATCATAACTCCTAAAAAAACAAATGTACTTGTTCTTTCTATCTCTAATCCTTGTGTGAATAATCCTACCTCTACATCTCACTTTTTACAACTAAAGACCATAAATTTTGTTATGCTAATGTTTATAGATAGTTTGTTACCATTGAACCATTTTAATATTTTTTGAAACTCGTCTTCTACATTTTTTATAACCTCATTTATGTTTTTTCGGGAGTAAAATAATGTGGTATCATCAGCAAACAAGATGCACTTTAACAATTTTGATACAGACATAATATCATTCACATAAAGGAGAAAAAGTACTGGCCCTAAGATTGAACCTTGGGGTACCCCACACGTTACTTGATGATATTCTGATTTTATGTTGTTGATTTCCACAAATTGATAACGGTTCGTTAGGTAACTTGTGACCCATTTGTGTGGTACACCTCGTATACTGTACTTGTATAATTTCTTTAATAATATTTCATGATCTAGAGTAATAAATGCTTTTTGAAGGTCGACAAAGATACTCACTAATTATTGTTTCTTGTCCATGGCATTAGTGATTTCTTCAGCCAGGTCCATTAATGCTGTTGGACTTGAGTTCAAAGACTTGAAACTAACTTGAGTCTTGCTAAACACTGACTTGGCTCCACTGCTGCCTTACAGAGCTGTAGAAATGCTACTTTTTCCTTTTGACCTACAAGTTCAAGCTCGGTCCCAAGTCTTAGTCCATTTTATTAAGTTGACTCTCTAATCTCAAAGTGACTCAAGTCTGCCTCGAGTCCAAGTTATGACGTGCAACTTCCCACCTCTGATCACAGGTGCTGCACAGTGTAGACTTCAGTGTCTGGGTTCATATTACCAGTACCAGACAGTGGAAGTTTAACTTGTGTCTGGCGGTTCCTCGAGAGCTGATCACCTGTTGTCATGCATTTCCTCCCCAGTGTTGCTTTAGTGAATTCCTTGCGTCTTGAGGATGTAACAAGGCGACAGGCTGAGACACGCTGCATTTCTGAGGCTGAAGCAACGACAGAACGTGAGAGTGACAGGTCCAGACTTGAAGGTCACGCGCCCCCCTCACCATGAGCAAACAGTGACTCCACTCTGCACAATGTGGCTCTGCCCCCTTAAAGGGCCTGTATTACGCAATACTCACTCTTGTGAGCTTTAACTCATGTTATAACGATGTTACCTCCCCAAAATCATACCTGAAATTATGTTTCATTTACACATGAGTGAGTAATTCTTTATTATTAGTCTCCATCCCCAAAGCTCAAAATTACCTTGTGATATCGTTAAAAAGTAGTTTTTAAGTTAACATCTACCTTTCACCTTTTGTTCAGTAGAGATGGGCAATTCCAGGGCTGAAATAATTCAAATTATTCAAGTGAAGGTGCGTGGAGTTCAAAAACACAGTGGAGCAGTGTACCACATGAGATCACAAGATGGAGTGTTTTCAATCTGAAGGAAGAACTCAGCCTAAACATGCAGGGTTTGTGTGTTAAACATGTGTGAAAGGAACAAACAAAGAACACTGGGCATGTTGCTGGTGAGGAGGATCATAGCATAGATCAGAAAATAGCCTAATATGTTTCCTTTAACTGAAGCCAGAGGCCCAAATCCCCTGAACACACCTGGAGGGACCATTATCTACTCAAGTCTGGCAATTCAACTACAACAAGTATACAAACATGACACAACCTTTTGCATTTCAAGACAGAAGTGCTTTGTCTATTGATACTTTGCAGTGACATTATTCTGGGGGTGTTCTAGCTAAGTTCTAGCTAAGTCAGCTCTTTCTGGTCAAATTAAAGTTAAAACAGTGCACTAATCTGTGCTTAAAGCCTCAGACAGATCAGAGCCTGCAGTTAGCCTTGATAAAATGTGATAAAACTAATCTTAGAAACGTTATCTGTTCAAAAACTTCCACCAGTAAATGTAAGTCACTTCTCGCCAGCTCTTTCACACCCACAGTGATGTAGGACGGACATGTTTTCAAATGGACAAAAGAGGCTTTTGTGACGAAAAACCCTCAGCCTCTTAGAATCCAGTGAATAGTTCCTGCCTCTTTGTTGTCCAGAAACAGCTTGTATTTTAGAGCACATCCTGGGACATTTCTGGCGGGATGTAACTGGAAACATGGAATTCTTTGAAAGTGAATAATCCTGATAATAATCTTGTTACATTTGTGTCTGTTTTTGCTGTATTAGTTTGTGCTTGACAGTGAGAGAGGCTTCAGTCACACAGGTTTGGATGAGTAACCCTTTATTAGTGAACATTTGGCCTGTCATACCATTTTATGGCCACTAGTGGGCATTATAGTGATTTGAAATTGCATGTCAGGTCCTATAAAAGAGGGCTAACAAAACTTAAAATAACCATGTAACAAACCCCCACAGTGATATGAGATTATCAGCAGTAATAAATCTGAGAGGCAGTTGTTCTATGAGGTTTAATGTTGTTTATTCTAATATGTTATTGTGTTGTGAATCTTAATTTCATTTAATGGTTCTCAGTGAACAAATAAACTTAAAACATTCAGAACTTTGAACTACCAGGAAGAACTTATCTTTCATCCTTAGAAAATGTCTGTTTTCTGAGAGATAATCCTCTTCAATTGTTTTTCTGTTTTTTCTGTTTTTTTTTTGTTTGTTTGTTTGTTTGTTGTTGTTGTTTTTTCTTACCACATTTTTGGAAAGTGTTTTTAGTTTGATCATTTGATTCAAACATGTTTCTGAACGCGGCACAGGCTCTTTCTCAGAACACTTGACACAGCTCTCATTCACAAACACATGGTCAGTGAATTCTCCTTGTTTTTTCAATACTTCTTTTCTCACATGGTAAAGGATGGAAACTCTGTCACTTTCAATACAGAAACTCAAACAGAACAGCAAATGAGCACCAAAAATCTAACAGCAAAGGATTTCACACATACAGTAAGTCATACGGGAAGAAAAACCTCAGAGTACAGACACTGAGCACATGTGTAGACCACATACAGACTTTCAGATACATGCAGTTCTTGTTTGATTTTTAGAATTTCATATTACAGCACAAAAGTAGTTTTGATGTATTTGCTATTCCAGCATCTTTCAATTTCCTTCAGCATAAATATTTTTGATCAAATGCTGCAAAATACACTAATACTACTTTGCAGTTGGTAATGTGTCCTTTTATATTTTACATAATACAATACAGAAGGTTTAAGTAAAAAAAAAGCACAGCTTTTCCAGTGGAGAATTCAAAGTACTAATGTCAGAGACAGACTGTCCCAGACCAGTGCTTCTCTGTGGTCACTGAGCAGGACTAAATCTTCTGATGTGTTTTGTTTTACTCTCAGAAGAGCAGAAAATAACACATGAGCAGAATCAGGGAGTTCTGATGGTAAAACTGCCCTTTGGGAGATGATTTACAGTTTTGAATGAAAAACTGCATTTTGCTGAGATATTATTGTTTAGCAAACTAAAATTGTGCTTCGGATTTTGTGTGCACTGTTTTGCAAAGAGCCTTTTTCTGGTAAATAAAAGTGCCAAAGTGACTGAAAAAAAAAAATAATAATTCCCCTTTGCAGTGTTCATTTACAAGGTTCTGTAAGGACCATGTTATGACATTTGGAGGTGATTCGGGTCACTCTGCTCTTCAGATTAACATATATTTGATGTTGATAAGTTTTATTGTTCCTCCACACACACCTAGGACCTCATATCTGACCTCACAGATTTCAAACATGTTTGACAGACAGTATAATCTCTGTCCATAGTCCTGGCTATCTTATATGTGTTTATATTTAAAAATGTGACTTTTGTCCATGATATATTTAAAAGAGTTCTGATATGATTGTTACTTAACCACGTAGTCTCACTTCAAACAAACAACAGATTTGACCCATAAATAAATAAACACTAATATCAGTCACCAACACCCAAAGCTAAGTTTTGAGTTATGCAACTGGTGTTAATGATTGCCAATGATATGGATGAGTCAACACTAATAATGCAAACAGGGAGAGAATATAAAGCAGATTTTCTATGGCCAGATTTGACATTGACAACATGGTTTCCATAGCTGTACTTCTGCTGCCAGTTCTACTGCTCCCAGGGATTCAAAATGAGGGTAAGTGGATTCTAAAAGTTTTTTGTTATATTTTTAGTTGTTTAGTTGTTGTATTTATCAGGGACAATATACATGAAAACATTGACCTGTTGTTTGCACCAGGTTATAGCAAAATTGCCCATTTCCACATGGAGTCCCCGTATAGGCTGATAAATGGTGCACATGCCCATAAAATATAAAGCACTTTAATGCAATCACTCATCAATAAGTAAAAATAGTCATCATACCCATGCAGTAAAGATGCACTGTGTAACCTTTTTGATCTGGCGTGTCACAATGTTACTTCTATTCCCTTGGATGTTCCACATTATGGCATTCAGTTTATCTATCTCCTCAGAGACAAACAATAAACCAATTACAGGTCAGCTCCGTGGAGAGGCAACCTTTCTCACAGAAAAAATCCATGTTTTTGAGTTTGTTTTGGCAATTAAACCACTTGTAATTTGCAAGACAGATAAATGCCAGTTACATTGTGCTATTGTACAATCTTTATCTCATAGTTTTTATTTGGTGCTTTGTGCAGAATATGAATCTGTCCCAATTGACATCAAAGTGCACAACAGTGTGACGGACACTCCAGCTCAGAGCTACAGAACGTCTGTGGTGAATGGAGGAATCCTGCTGGGAGCCATGAGACGCCTCATGGCCACCGATACAGGGTTTAAGTATGACACATTTTAAAATCAGGCATTTTAGATCCATAAGCATATTTGATATTGCAGACAACTCATATTTACATTTATACACTTTTAATATAAAAGTTCACAAGAGTCAATTAAAAAAAGGAACTTTTTTTTACACTGCATTTTACAGTTCACCTTTTCAACTGGTTATGTTCATGATGCATATCTTTATTATCTTTATTTATTTATTGTGTGCAACTTTAGGTTCACAGTTGAGGAAGACCCAAACTTTGGCCCTTTCTTGGTCAGTGTGAATGGTTTGGCCGGCAGTCACCAGGATCACACGTACTGGGAGCTCCTGGTTAAGACTCCCACGGGTGAGATTATCCGACCTGATGTGGGTGAGTTATGATTTTGTTCAACCAGCAAAAAAATACTGCAATTATGTTTTGAAAGTTGTAACTTATGTTGTGTTTTTTTCAGGAGTTGGATGCTATATACCAAAAGCCGACGAGCAAATTATCCTGAATTTTAATAAGTGGTAAGAATTCAGCAACTGGTCAACATCACATAGAAATGTTCCAAACAGTTTGATGGAGCCAGAAAAGCTTTATTCAGATACAGTTGTGTGTACATTATCAAATATCACTTACAAATATATATATATTTTGAAAGTGTCATTAAAGTCACTAGACTGTATTATGCCATTTGACAGTTTTATTCATTTTTTTCTGAGTTGTTAAAGGTAATTTTGTACATTTCTTTTTAATTGCCCATGTGATGTTATTTTGTGATCTGTTATAATATTGTTTTCTCATCACAAACATACCTGGAGTTGTGTTTTCTTTCATTTTGAGTTTGAGTAAACCTTTATTGTTATAACATGACTTAAAGCTCAATTTTGCATAATATAGAATCTTTAAATATTCTGATTAAAATGTTTTGACGAAGATGTAAATTTGTTCCAGGCCACCAAGACACAATAACATGTGTAAAGCTTTGAGAGAAAAAAAATAACAAAAGATGAACAACAATTGATTAAGTCTAAACAGATCATACTAAGTTATAGAACCGTAATATAGAGTAAAGATTGCATGATTATTTTTATATTTTTTATTTGAAGAAAGCCTTTTACCCTCCATGTTACAACAATACCAACCCCAAACCTACTATGACAAAATTATAGAAAGGAACATAAATTATAGAAAGGAATCTTGTTAAGGTTGTTTAGCAGACTGTTAGCAGGTTGTTGATCCAGTTCTGCAACCGTAGATACATGATGTACTTTTGTGACTATTTTTCTCTTCCTTGTAAAGGATCATTGAGTAGTTCAAATACTGTATTACAACATACTAAGTGACTCAGAGTTTGCGCATCCATCCATCCATCTTCTCCCGCCTAATCCGTCTGGGTCGCGGGGGCAGCACGCTGCCCATTACTCTATGCACCAGACCCAGACCCTATGAACCCCTCTGGAGGTGGTGAGCCCACAGGAGGGAGGGACTCCCCGCCGGTCCCTTGTTGTAAACTGTTCATAGGGTGTTGCATGTTTTTGGTTGATGGGGGGAAACCGGAGTACCCGGAGGAAACCCATCCAGACACGGGGAGGAAACATGCAAACTCCACACAGAAAGGCCCGGGCGACCCGGGGATCGAACCTGCAACCTTCTTGATTTGCAACAGGAATGTAGCAGCCAATACCTGCAAAAGAACATGAGAATTTGCGCAATGTTTCTTAATTGTTATCCACATGTGAGCACTAAGAAGGAAATCATTCTCTCAGCAGTGTTTCACTTCAGACTATGGAGGCTCAAATACTTTTGATAGCATCATTTTCTTTCATAAGATTTGGGGAGTTTAAATGTCAGTTATTGCCTGTATTTAATATGTCAGCAGTATTTTTGAGCAGTGTAGGTTTTGTTATGTATAAAGCAACAAAGTGAATGGGGGAGAATTTTGGAGTAAAGGGTCCCACTGTAGTCACTAGTAATGGTAAATTGTCTTCAGTAGGTGGAAAAATTAAAGATGATCTTATCATTTGCAACAGGAATGTAGCAGCCAATACCTGCAAAAGAACACAGTCAGTCAAACTGTACTCAGAGTAAAATTACAGAATATTACTCAAGCAGAAAACAATGTGGTGGTCCAAGAAATTAAAAGTAAGTAAGGGAAAAATGTGTGGTGAAAGTACTACTCATGTAAGAATAACTGTTGGGACTTAATATCTTATTTAAAGTTAATGTAAGTAATAGTACAAAACATTAAATAATTCTCAAAATCTGCTCAAGCACAAAAAATGTGAAAAATAAATACTAGATGTACAAAAACAAGGACACGGCCTGAACCCATAAGTAATTTGTTCAAATTACTGAGTAATAATTGTTGAGTAATGCCTACAATGTTGATTCTCACCGAAATAGTACATTAATTGTAGTAGCACCATAACAAACCAACTTTTACTCACCAACATCAGGTATTATGATGGTCCCGTCTGGTTTCTCCACCTGCAGCTGCCAGTAGGTGCGCTCAGAAAAGTTTCCATACAAACCATTGATGCTCTCCAGAAAGGGGCCGTAGTTTGGATCCTCAGTGTAGGTAAAGCTGAACACAACATTTCATATAAGAAGAAATCTCATCACAAATTACTATTGATACTGTGCAGCTGATGTTATCATTCCCTGGGGCTGTGATGCTAACTGAAGGTACTATTCAATCTGAAACATTGTTAGTTACAGGTTTATTTTAGCACATTCTGACCAGAAAGAGCTGACCTAGCTGGAACTACAACTGACGAGATGATTTCTCATATAAAAGTACAGTCACAAGTGGCTTGCAATAGCCAACTGGTTTTCAGTGAAAGATACTTTACTGATCCAGAGAGAACATTTGCTCTGACCTTTTTGTTGAAAATCAAACACCTAAACAGAACTATGAATGCTTGTATTGATCGCAGGCTCTTGAAAATTTGCTATTCAAAGCCATTTTGTAATTTTTTATTTTTCAGATTGAAAACGTATCTGAAAACTTGAGGTAATGTGTGCATTGTGTCGCTATAGTAATTATACCCCCGGTGTGATGTCGCTGCAAAGAATCAATACAAAATCAGCAAATGAATTCTAACCTAAAGTGTTTGGAGGTGCTCTGGAGGCGTTTCATTCCTCCCAGCAGGATTCCTCTGAAGGTCACATACGTGCTGTACATACGCATGGGTCCATTGGTGACAGAGTTTTTCACCACAATAGTGATGGGAGTCTCAGAGGAATGTGGTGCTGTAAATAAAATGAAGCAATGCAATCCAAATAAACATGAAAAACATTGGTTACAATAAAAAAAAACACTTGTCAGACCATTTATAATATAATGAATCTCTTCAAATAAATAAATAAGACAGTAAAGACGTGTTGTTAGCTTGAGCTTAAACTTTGTACAGAGTTTTAACTTTGACTTTATAAGTTGTAAGTTCATGGTGTTAATTGTCATTGTTAATTGTGTGTTCAACTTTCTTGTTTAGCCAGTTGTAGGTTTAATGTAGACCAGGTTTGGTCCTATTCTAGTCCTGATCTTGTCATGGTCCAGGTTAAACCTGTCACAATAACACATTTTGAAATACAGTATATTGCTGAAGTTATAAGGTAAGCAATAATATTGAAACTAATTTATGGCTCTGACACAATAATCCAAGAACACATTTATACCACAAAAACGAGATCTACAATATTGTTAAATAAACTTAACCTGCAATACATAAATACATAAAGAACAGAAAGAAACACTTGAGTACTGTGAGTCCTAGAAGTTATTCATTCAACTTTTCACAGCTGAAATCTCAACAAATGACCAAAAAAGTATAAATTTCACAGTAGTGCATAGAAAATGTACGCACAATAAATATTTATGACAAAAATAGATTGTTGCACTTTTCATACATCGAATGATAAGTTAATTAAAAATGAATAATTAAAATAATTTTGTAAGATATAATAGTTTAGTGGTTTAGTCCCATATGTAGTGTGTGAGCACCAAAAAACACACATTTTCTCTACCTTACTGTACATACCTTCTGTGGGCTTAGAATGGCCATGAGACTGTCCACCTGTAATTCAAAAAACTTTATCAGAAACATTTACATCCACTTTATTATTATTGTGTAACTTTTCTGGTGGAGGATTCATCAAATGTTTTTCTACACAGAGATATTATTGCTTTGTCTGAAATGTTTCACAGTTTGGTATTAAACCGTTTTATTTTCATGGAGACCAAACTAGTTCAGATTACAGGTTAGGTCTATGGAGAGGCAACCCCACTCACAGTCAGAATGCCTGTTTTTGTAAGTATTTTTGAGCTATAAAACCACGTGTAATTGAATAAATGTAAAGTAGAACTGTCTAATGTCATACTGTGTTACATTCCAGGCAGATCAATGGTATATCCATGGAAACAAGCAAGGACGGACCCCCAACCACAGTTACATCGTGCACATTTATCAACAAAGTGAAGCCAACTTACATCCAGAAGTGACAGTCAAAAGAACCACCAGGAGCAGCAGAGTCAGAGAGCCTGATACATGCGCCATCCTCAACCACAGTAACTTGCCCTGGTTTGTCTTACTCCTTTTAAAGTACCAGGAAGTACTAGAAAGTATTTGTCATGTATTACACAGAGTGATGAAATATGCACCAACACTGCAGTATAATTAGGCAACGCCTTTTATTCAACCACAAGAGGACAATATCACAATGTTTTGTTTTGAGGATATTAGATATCAGTAGATAACCTAAAAGAACAGAGTGTCCTCTTTGCATAGTACACAAGATCTGACTCAGCAACTGTTTATGTGTTTATGAGTTTATAACATACTTCTCCATAATGAATTAATGCTTTACTTAAAAGTGCAACTGGAAATCCAGCAGGTATGATGATGGTACATGAAACTCTCATGAGGTGAAGTGTTAAAATAATCATCTTGAGTTCAAGTTTCTGTAAAAGGTCACATTTTTATTTATTTATTTATTT
>KN511041.1:8042-18352 GCA_000787155.1 Scartelaos histophorus
CATCATTTCTTCACGGTCTCTCCCTCTCTTCCCCTTTGTCCTCTGTCCTTTGCCTCACCTCCCCCCTCCTTTCTTCATCACTCTCTTCTTGCTCTCTCGCCTCCTCCCTATTCTGTGTCCTTTCTTTTTTCTTCTCTAAACCTCCTCCCTCTCCTTTTCCTGCCCATTTTTGTCCCCTGTCCTTTCTCTCCAGTCTTTTTCACTCCCCATGTCTCCACTTCTTCCCTCCCCTGGTCTCTCTAACTCACTGTCTCTCCTTTTTTCTTCTCTCCCCATCCTCCTTCTCTCTTTCTCTCCCCTTTACTTATCCTTTACCTCCATTGTCTCTCTCCCTCCTTTCTTCTCTGACTCTCCATCTCCTCTGCTCCCTGTCCTTTCCCTTCTGTCTCCTGTCTTTCTCTCTCCTTTCTGTCCCGTTCTTAGCCTCCTCTCTCTCTCCTCTCTGTTCCCTGTTCTTTCCCTCCTCTGCCTTCCTCATCTCTCTTTCTTCTTCTCTCCCTCTCTCCTCTCTTTTCCCTCTCTGTTCCCTGTCCTTTCTCTACCGTCTCTTTCTCTCTCTCCCCTTTCTGTCCCATACTTTCCCTCCTCTCTCGCTCTCCCTCTTCTCTCTCTTCCCCCTCTGTTCCTGTTCTTTCCCTCATGTCTCTCTCCCTCGTCTCTTCTTTCTTCTTCTCTCCCTCCCTCCTCTCTCTCTTCCCTCTCTGTTCTCTGTCTTTTCCCTCATGTCTCTCTGCCTCGTCTGTTCTTTCTTCTTCTCTCCCACTCTCCTCTGTTTCCTGTCCTTTCCCTCCTGTCTCCCTCTTAATCCTCTCTTCTTTCTTCTTTTCTCTCTTTCTCTCCCTCCTCCCTCTCTCTCTCTCGCTCTCCCTCTCTCTCTCTCTCTTCCCCCTCCCTGTCCTTTCCCTCACCTCTCCTCTCTCCGTACCTCTGCGGTTCACTTTCTCTTTCCTGCCCAGAGTTCGTGCACTTCCTGTGGGCCCCAAAAACACAGACGTCGACCCCGAGCGTGGAGGTTATGTCCCGGTCAGCGCCCCTCCAGCTCCCTGCCCCCCGTCAGCCTGCGGGACAAGCCCAGGATGAGTGAGCGACGCTGGGGCGAGAGGCGCGACAGAGGCCCTCGGTCTGGAGCTCACTCTACAGGCAAAAAGTGGGACAGATGAGGAGAGATGAAAACTGAGCAAGATACAGAGACTTAAGGGTGCACTGTGTAACTTTCTGGTTGGGGGTCCATCACCTGCTTGTTTCTATGGAGATGGCATTGCTCTGCCTGGAATGTTCCACAGTATGATATTAAACACAGCTATTTTACTTTTATTCACTTACATTTGGTTTTATAACTCAAAAATAACTAGAAAAACAGGCATTCTGACTATGAAACATTCCAGACAAAGCAATAACATCTCCATGGAGACAAGCATTTGACCGACCCTGCACTAGAAAAGTTACACAAAGCACCTTTAAAGTCAAACAGTCCACTGTGTATGTGGTGTTTTAATAGCATTATCTACTTGTTCCAGACATTTTTGGCAACCTTAGGGCTAGGCAGGCTTTCTGGTCAAAAACACCTAAATCCAAGTTTGTGCTGAATTCAGTTAACCTGGTTCATGACAGATTACTCTGAAATTAGGTCTATACATGAATCTGGGATGTCTCTTTATTCAGAATGATCAGAAAACGGTTACTGATTATATGAACCTGGTGAAAAGACCAGAACAAGCCAAAAATTCAAACTTCAGTTAAATCCAGTTGAGAGCAAAGCTCCAACATTTCCCATATCCTCAAATGCACAAAGCACTTCTGTCTGCATGTTTTTCACAAACTAAATAGATTGTATTGATATTAAAATAGTCTGAAGTATGTCTGTCAGTGTCGCCGTGTTTGTTTTGATTCATTTAGCTCCACCCAAACCTCAAAGCTGCTCTCCGGTTGGTCCATCTGCACAGTTAACCTCACAGCGGGGGTTCTTCAAGTGGATCCTCATGCGTTATTGAACTGGTGAGAATTCATCTTGCTGTGTGAGGTTAGCCTTCAGTGGCCTCTGCAGTTTCTAGTAGTTAGTGACATCACACAGAACTGCCCTGATTATAGCCATGTGGTTCTGATATAAACATATGGCTGTAGGGGTTGAGTCTGAAGTGTGGATACCTGGTTCAACCAATCACAGTGTTCCTTATGCCTCCAGACCCCGCCCCTCCTCCCCCCTCACTTTCCTTTAATACTTCACATACTGCCAGTTTAGCAGAGAAGGGAAAACAATTAAGTAAAGTCAGTTTTGCATAATGTCTCCTGTAAACTCACTCCCAGACAGGAAAATGGGCAACAGACCTGTCTGCTCTATTTGCCTGACAAAATATAATTTAATAAGATGTTTCATTAACTGTAAAATTGTGAGATTAATTAGAGGTTTGTTACAAATGGCAAATAGCCACTTCTAAAATATTCCAATTTGTTGTATGGATTTGTTAATGCATTTCTCACCAGAACAGTGTAGATGTGGAGACAGCGATAAACAGGAGAGAAGTCCACCAGTTCCTGAGCTCCGGGCACCTGTACAAAAACATTTAAACATTTAGCATAATTTTGCTGCATGGACATCTTTTAAAATGTTTTTGTCAACAGCTTTAAATATAATTTGTATCTAGAACAAGCTAGTCTCACCTCCTCCTCTTCTTCCTCATTTAGGATCCCAGAGTCTTGTTCAGAAAACGGATTGCCGCCGTTTTGGACTGCACTCGCCATGGTAACAGCCAGCTCCTTCCTGTTCCGCCGTCCGACCAGAGGCCTCGGGTGAGTGGACACAGTGCTGTCCAGGGACCGCTGCAGCTGAGCCTGGAGACGGTTAGACAAAGAGGTCAATACATTTATATTTGATATCAACTCTAAGTAAATTATTAAAGTAGACATATAGTGCTACGGGTGTTACAGCTAGTTATAATTTATGACATCAGTGGATCATTCTGCCATAATTCACACATTTTAAATCACTATATTGATCTAAAACAATTTCATAAAAGAAACAAGCGAGTCAATTTCCGTTTTAGAATATTGTGGTGTCCAATGAGAGCTGACATGACCGTAAACGTCACCACAACAAAGCGCCGCAGGCTGTGGGCCCCTTCTATGGATATCTGCACGCCACACTAGAGCGGAACTTTTTTTTTAATTTAGCTTTTTTCATTTGGACAAAAATGATTATGCGGTGCTGCCGAATCCTACGTTTATATCACTAATTAAGAAAACTGAAATTGAAATTTTCCACTAATAAAAATACTGTGCACCCCTATTTGGTTTTGTGATTTGATACTACTGAAATTTGGACAGAAAGGTCACCTCATATACCCATAATTGGAGGGCTGACACTGCATCTGTATTTACTCATTTAAAGGTGCAACTTTTCTAGTGAAAGCTTGTCAAATGTTTTTCACTATGGAGATGTTATTACTTCATTTAGAATGTTTCTCAGGCATTAAACCTTTCCATCTTCATGGACACCAAACCAGATCAAGTTGCAGGTCTGATCTGTTGAAAGGCGCTCCTGCTCAGTGTGTGTTTCTAGGTATTTTTGAGCTCTAAAACCACCTGTGATTGTGTACAAGTAGAGCTGTTTATTGTCATACTGTGAAACATTCAAACAATGGCATATCCCTAGAAACAAGCAGGTGACAGACCCGCAATACAAAAACATAGTGCAGCTATATACGGTTAGCATGGATATTAGCAACTGAAATCAAAAATATTTTTCAAAAGGTCCTCAATTTTCTTCTATAACAGGAAACTCACCCATAAATACTAGACTGTGTGCCTACTGCTTTCCCTGAACTGTTGACTGGACAGTGACACGAACTTTGTCACGTAGATTTGAGGAAACTGTAAATAAACGCACAATACCTCAATATTTTTAACGTCAACTCCCAGTTTTAACACATTTTAGGGAAATCTTAAAAAGTACAGCTCCTCTAGGACATCGTAACTGCCCTCTGAATCACCGTCACCACACCTTGTCCTTAAACTAAACTGGAAATGGTCAATAAACACGCAAACATGTACTTAAAATACCCAAGAAAAGACAGGAAGGACAAAGCAGGAAGCACGAGGAAGACTTCAGGACATGTTAAAGTATTGAGAGGAGGAAGAAGTTGACAGTGATGGATTTACATGAGAGGTTAAATAACTACTGTTTACAACCAGAGTCAAGGTCTGGAGGCAACAGCGCCACACTTTGGAAGAACTCTGCACCTACTGCAACCTCTACTCATGTCAAAATGATTATGTTCCGGGCAAGTCTTAAAAACGCAACATCTTAAAAGTGTAATTTTCTGAAGATGGAAAGTCACCTGCATGATTCCATGGAAATAGAATTTTTTTGGAAGATTCTCCATGGAGATAGAGACATTTTACACTGTGGAATATTTTAGCCAAAGAAACATTTCCATGGACACATGCAGAAGGAGACTCCATGATGAAAAAATATTTTATGGAAGTCTATTTGGGCAACAAAAAGGTACACATAAGGTACATTTATAGGGCCCATATTACGCTTTTTTCTAATCTATGTTCTAATGTTGTTTCCTCATCACAAACATACCTGGATTTGTGTTTTGTTTCATTCACATACGTTTAACACACAAACCCTGCATATTTAGGCTGAGTTCTTCATTGACAACAGAAAACAGTGTTTCACCTTGTGATCTCATGTGGTAATACAGGAAGTACTGTGTTTTTATACTTCACATGAATCATGTGGATGTTTTCTGCATTGAAGTTACCAATCTCTGCTGAACTAAACGTAAAAGAAGCTGTTAACTTGAAAACTACCACTTCATGACATCACAAAGTGCAACAAAGCATTTTTGAGCTTTGGAGACGTAGACAGACAAATAATAAACGTTTACTCAAACATGTGTTAATGAAACAAACAACTCCAGGTATGTTCTAGAGGATGTAACAACAAAAGAACATGGCTTAAAACATGCTAGAGTCAATTTTGTTGTAATGAAGCTGCTTTAACATACATTTTTGGTTGTTGCTCTGGATTTTAAAAAGGCTAATATGAGTATCGTCAAATATCGGGTACCAGTCACAACAGCCAGTTATGAGCCAGTAGGGATCTTTGCCCATTCAGTGTGTAGTATTTTTTTAATTTTTGTTTTAAATCACTATGGCAACGGTATTCATTTCTCATTATTCGGAAACTCTGGCTAGACTATGGCTAGACTGTGCTTTCAGTTTCTTACAAAATAATACGATAGAACTGTAGACGTCTCATTTTTTTTCCTTTTCCTTTTTAACTCTGGATTCGCTTTTAATACAGGAAAGAGTCTCGAATCTTTATTAATGGGAATTTTAAGAAAGTTTTCCAAAGAAGCCTCATTATTTGTCCATTATCTGCGGTGGTTCCCCTGAATGTTCTGAATGTTGTGGGCATCAGATCAAACATGCCATTGTATTGTGTTATTCAGAATCTCGTCTTAAATTGTTCACATGTCTTCCTGGTTGGTTCATATCCTCAGAACAGTTTTTCTCATCAGCGAAAACATTATCGTCTCGAAACCACAGGCCCGGCCCGTGACGCATTTTGGAGGTAACTTTGAAGGGCCGTTGCCGTGCCGACTGTTTTGCGCTAAGGAAGTGGCGCCCGCTAATTCCAAAACGCGTCAAAAATAGCAAACGACAAAAATGAAAAGGGGCGTTTATGGAACCAGCTTTGATCCTAAATGTAATGAAGTTTTCCCACCGTTTTCGATGCCAAGGAAAATGTTTTAATCATTAAGATGGGAACAAAGTGACCTAGTTGGTATTTGTGACAGAGCTGGGTTCATGGTCCGGTTAAGGTCAGAGAATGGCCTGTTTTTATGGCGCGTTCAAGATAATCTCGGAAGGTTGGATTTTCCTGGAATTGGAACGGCCTGAATTCGGAATTTCTACTCATAAACATTCAGAGAAGTATTCAGAGTCAGACAATCCAACATGACCTTCCTTGTGTCTGGTGCTTAACTTGGATATTACATCATTAAGAAATTTTGAGTTTGGACCTCCTATACGGCAGCTGGAACGCCATTTGACATTTGAGGCCTTCTGCATGGTGTTTGCATGTTCTTCCTGTGTCCGGGTGTGGTCCCAAAAGGTGCTGAAGGTGCGAGGGTCTGGCACCTGCTTGTTTCTACGGATATGTCATTGCTCTACCTGTAATGTTCCACGGTATGACATTAAACAGCTCTACCTTACATTTATTCATTTACAAGTAGTTTTATAGCTCCAAAATGCCTAAAAAAAAAAAACAGGCATTCTAACTGTGACCGGATTGCCTCTCCATAGATCTGACCTGTAACTTGGTCTGGTTTGTTTTCCATGGAGATAGAAAGGTTTAATACCACACTGTGAGACATTCCAGACAAAATAATAACATCTCCACGGAGAAAAGCATTTGAGCCTCCACCAGAAAAGTTACACAATTTTTACCTTTACCTTTAAGTAAAAGTAAACACTGGAATAAAAGAGCAAATTCAGTCTAAAAACATGCAGTCATTTCTTAAAAACGTGAAAAAGTCCATTTGTGAATCTTACTCTAACTTAAGACACCTTGCGTTCCTTTTTGTTACACTAATTGGACTGCCTCATTGTAAAAGCACTTACAAATTAGGAGACGCATCTAGCATTTCTGGGGCCCAAAGCTGAAGTCTGCGCGTCAATCCCACGTCATTCGATTGAGCCCAGACTTGGCTGGGTAAATCTCACTAACACATGGGCATATATTCACTAGGCTACTCTCTTCTGAACTTAACATACTGATTTGAATAAAGAGAAAGAATCCGAAGAGTCTCTCAAGTTTGAAGTAGGGAGACCTGCATCATCAATGACGTCAAACTGGCACTAAAATTTGAATGAGAGGGCAGTCTGGGAGTTATGAATTACCTGAATAGCTGAGAACTGTTTTGGACTAAGAATCTGTGGGCATAGAGGCTGGACTTCTTTTAGTTAGACAGGAATTTTATGTATATTTTACCCTCCCGCAAAACCAGTCCAATCAACAAGAAGACTGGTATTAGAAATGTTATTAGCATTATTTTTATTTTTTTAAAGTTAAAACTATCAAAAATCTGATATTAATTAATACGAACACTGGTATTGAAACTAGATACATTTTTTTTTGCAGGAATCGATACTAAAAAAAGGCTCATTGATAGGACAGAAATTAACCTTAAGAATGATCTTGAGCTGTATCAGAACGAGTATAAGAGCACATAAATGCCCATGGACACTATGGAACAAACCAGAACGACTTTACACAGATTACACAGATATAAGATCGCATGGGAATAGAAAAGAAAATACAACAATTTAATGTTGAAAATCACATTCCACTGTCTAAAGAAAGAGTAGAGTGTTTATCATTGTGGTATGTCTATTAAGTAGAGCTGTTCTGACACCATTTTTTGGAATCCAATACTGATACTTTGCCTTGGTGTCCTTGCTGATACTGATACGTCATAGTGGGAAGTTTTATTACAGTACATGAGCAAAAAATTCATCTTTTAAAAGTTTTTTTTTTAAAGAAAATCTGAAAAAAATTGACTCTGAGAAGTAAAGTATTAGTACCCACAGTCGTATAATGGTCTTGATCATAATGATTTAAGCATTTTTACTTTTCTATTTTGTCTATTTCTATTCAAAGCATGGATTAAAGTGAGCAGTGAGGCCTGTAAAAAAAACACTCATTCTTAGAGCACACGGCTGATTATGCAGAGCTTTTGCCGGGCTACACACACCGTACCTTTCTTCTAAATTCAGCGTCCACACAAAAGGCTAAATGGAAGTATCAAAGAGGTATCACACATCTCTTCTGTCATTATTCACATGCTGTAAGTGTCTGCAAAGCCTCCTGTCTGTTTTAAACCCGCTCCGAGTGTTAGCGGCAGCGTTAGCCGGAAACGTCAACACCTCACATCTAAAGGTCCTCAATGTGAAAAATACACAGTACAGGATCAATGATTTGGTCTGAGTACTCACCAATACAGATACCTGCAAAATGTGCGGTATCAGTATCTGAACAACCCTAATATTAAGTATCCAGTCTATTCTTTAGTCTTAAAATCAACTTTGAAATTTTAGTTTCATGACAACGTTAGCTAATAGGCCTAATAACATCGCGCATGGTTTAATGGTGGAACGATGTAATGGCATTAAACTGTCTACCATTTATTTAATTTAATAGCTCAAAAATACGTTGAAAAACTGAGAGTGTGGGTCGCCTCTCCACAGATCTGACGTGGGTAAAATCTAGAATGAATTTAACCTATACAAATAAGACATTCTGAATTCAAGGCATATTTTAAAAGACGTTGCACCCTATTTTTGCATGTAAGTCCAAACAGCACACAGCGTTTTATTGTTTGTTAATCTGAAAGTGTGAGGTTAGCATGCTACTTGTGGTTAGTTTACTATCATGGTAGTGAATAATTAGGATGCTCTGAATGCATAAGGTAAATGAGTAAGAACTTTGGACCACTGCAAACTGTTTTAAATTAACTAGTTCTGTTTTTTCACATTTTTAAGACGGGAAAAATTGGGTAGAGCACCTTTAAGTTTATAAGCAATATTTGAAAGTGGCATTAAAGGACGTATATTACGCTTTTTTCTGATCTTTGTTCTAATGTGGTTTCCTCTTCACAAACATGAAACAAAACACATCTCCAGGTATGTTTTTGAGGCGGTAACATTAGAACATGACTTGAAGCTCACAAGAGTCCATTTTCCATCATATAGGCACTTTAAAGCAGTGTCACCCATTTTGAACTCTACAGCACCTAAACCTCAGATGACGCCCCCCTCTGGTGTCTGTTTGCGTTAACCCTGCGATGGTTCAGTCCCGGTCATGAGTGTGCGTGTGAGAGCCCATGAGCGTGCACGTTTGGAGTTCAGAAACTAGATCTGCCTCATCAATCTTCCTCCAGCTCACCGCAATCTGTTTCTCATTTGAAGCCAGAGGAGAGAGCGGGCACTAGACGAGGGGCCATGCAGTACCGGGATGTCACCAACAGGGGGAAGGTGAAATTTGAATATTCAAATAAAAGGTGTCAACATAGTGTTGGCTCTGTTGTTCAATTGAACAGAAAACAGGAAAATAAGAGGAGAACCGCAGATGGGGATATATCCAGGAAAAACAAGGACTAAGACAGGACTAACCAAGGACTAAAACAAAGCCAAAACCAGGACAAAACCACCTCTGATAGATATTAATTCAGATCGAGAGCACTCCACACGAGGTGCACCAAACCAGGACTACCCCAGAACTAAGTCAGGACTAAGCGCAGGACTAAAAAACAATCTTTGAAATTATCTGACCTAGTTGTCTATTACAGGTTTACAACCTGGTGTGTTCATCTCTTCTCCTCTCCTCTCGTTCTCTCTCTTCTTCACAGACTGGATTAAACGTGTTGCCGTGTGCTGTGTTCATCTCCTCGCACTCTGCCCTCGCACTCTGCCCTCGCACTCTGCCCTCGCACTCTGCCCTCGCACTCTGCCCTCGCACTCTGCCCTCGCACTCTGCCCTCGCACTCTGCCCTCGCACTCTGCCCTCGCACTCTGCCCTCGCACTCTGCCCTCGCACTCTGCCCTCGCACTCTGCCCTCGCACTCTGCCCTCGCACTCTGCCCTCGCACTCTGCCCTCGCACTCTGCCCTCGCACTCTGCCCTCGCACTCTGCACCCTCTGCTTCTTTCTCCTCCTGTGCCCCTCTCTCCTCTCCTCTCTCCTAATGTGTGCTGGGTTGATCTTCTCCTCTCTCGTCGCCTCGTCTCTCGTCTCCTCCTCTCTCGTCTCCTCCTCTCTCGTCTCCTCCTCTCTCGTCTCCTCCTCTCTCGTCTCCACTCCTCTGCCTCCTCCACTCCTTTCTTCTGTGATTGGATTACGCTCTGAGCTGCGTTCATCTCTCCTCTCACTTCTTCTCCTCTCTACTCTCCTCCACTCTCTCTCTCCTCTCTTCTTGTCATTCTCTTGTGATTGAATTACGCTCTGTGCTGTGTTCATCTCCTCTCCCCTCTCCCTCTCCCCTCTCCCTCTCTCTCTCTCTGTCTCCTCTCCCTCTCTTCTCTCTCTTCTCCTCTCTCCTCTCCTCTCTCCACATCGTTCTGTGATTGGATTAGGCTGTGTGCTGTGTTCATCTCCTGTAGCATGTGGCTGTGGACAATAGGCTCATTGTACAATCTGCTGTCTATTTATTTTCCCATTTTCACCACTGCAACGACGGCTAATTTAGACCAGAGAGACAGAAGGAGGGAGAGAAAGAGAGACGCACTGAAGGAGGTAGGGAA
>KN511041.1:23260-33944 GCA_000787155.1 Scartelaos histophorus
ATTTGATCAAAGTTTGGTATGAAACAAAATGCCAAAAATTATGTTACTGGGAAATGATACAGCTGTCCATTAATAATATTCTTGTCTCGATTAATGGGCCTGTATTATTCTTTATCTGATCTGTTCTAATGTTATTTCCTCATCAAAAACATATCTGGAGTTTTCTTTTGTTTCTTTTTCTTTTCTTTTTTTAATTTGTTTGAGCAGTATGTCAGTATAGGCTACATTAATAACTCAAAGATGTGTACGTGTTCGTACGTTGGGACCATTTGCTCAAAAGGAGTAGGCTGAAGTTTAAAACACATCATGTCCTACCCCAAATGTGACGTTTTGAAACTTTTTTTTTTCTCTCTCTCTTTTTTTTCCCCTTTGTGTGAAACAGGTTTGGTTTTTTTTAATGTTATCTGGCAGCAGGTTGAGTTTCGCTGTAAAATAAGATTTGGAATGTTTTAAAGTTGACCAAGTCCCCACATTTCAGCATCTTTGATTGGCAAAAAAGTGCATTTGCACATTCTTTATATCCCACCAAGTGAGCTATTCATATTGCCTTTTTTTTTGTATTTTAAACAATACATCTGTGTTACTTTTATAACAACATTCGCAAACATCTACACAATAACTTCAATGGCGTAAGATAGGAGTACCGTAGATTGTATACAGGGCATTCTTATTTAGGAGAAATTCAGATTTGTTCATCAAGGCTGTAACTTTTTAAATTTTGGTTTTAATTTGATCAAAGTTTGGTATGAAACAAAATGCCAAAAATTATGTTACTGGGAAATGATACAGCTGTCCATTAATAATATTCTTGTCTCGATTAATGGGCCTGTATTATTCTTTATCTGATCTGTTCTAATGTTATTTCCTCATCAAAAACATATCTGGAGTTGTCTTTTGTTTAGTTTTCTTTTCTTTTTTTAATTTGTTTGAGCAATATGTCAGTATAGGCTAAATTAATAACTCAAAGATGTGTACGTGTTCGTACGTTGGGACCATTTGCTCAAAAGGAGTAGGCTGAAGTTTAAAACACATCATGTCCTACCCCAAATGTGACGTTTTGAAACTTTTTTTTTTCTCTCTCTCTTTTTTTTCCCCTTTGTGTGAAACAGGTTTGGTTTTTTTTAATGTTATCTGGCAGCAGGTTGAGTTTCGCTGTAAAATAAGATTTGGAATGTTTTAAAGTTGACCAAGTCTCCAGATTTCAGCATCTTTCAGCAAAAAAGCGCATTTGTACATTCTTTATATCCCACCAAGTGAGCTATTCATATTGCCTTTTTTTTTGTATTTTAAACAATACATCTGTGTTACTTTTATAACAACATTCGCAAACATCTACACAATAACTTCAATGGCGTAAGATAGGAGTACCGTAGATTGTATACAGGGCATTCTTATTTAGGAGAAATTCAGATTTGTTCATCACAACTTTTTCAATTTTGGTTTTAATTTGATCAAAGTTTGGTATGAAACAAAATGCCAAAAATTATGTTACTGGGAAATGATACAGCTGTCCATTAATAATATTCTTGTCTCGATTAATGGGCCTGTATTATTCTTTATCTGATCTGTTCTAATGTCATTTCCTCATCAAAAACATATCTGGAGTTTTCTTTTGTTTCTTTTTCTTTTCTTTTTTTAATTTGTTTGAGCAGTATGTCAGTATAGGCTACATTAATAACTCAAAGATGTGTACGTGTTCGTACGTTGGGACCATTTGCTCAAAAGGAGTAGGCTGAAGTTTAAAACACATCATGTCCTACCCCAAATGTGACATTTTGAAACCTTTTTTTTTTCTTTCCCCTTTGTGTGGAACAGGTTTTTATTATTTTTTTTTTAATGTTATCTGGCAGCAGGTTGAGTTTCGCTGTAAAATAAGATTTGGAATGTTTTAAAGTTGACCAAGTCTCCAGATTTCAGCATCTTTCAGCAAAAAAGCGCATTTGTACATTCTTTATATCCCACCAAGTGAGCTATTCATATTGCCTTTTTTTTGTAATTTAAACAATGCATCTGTGTTACTTTTATAACAACATTGGCAGACCTACACAATAACTTCAATGGCGTAAGATACTGTCAAGGCTGCAACTTTTTCAATTTTGGTTTTATTTGATCAAAGTTTGGTATGAAACAAAATGCCAAAAATTATGTTACTGCAAAATGATACAGCTGTCCATTAATAATATTCTTGTCTCGATTAATGGGCCCATATTACTCTCTTATCGGTTCTCATGTTCTTTCCTCATTAAATACATATCTGGAATGGTTTTGTTTTCTTTTTTATTTGTTTGAGTTATTAATGTAGCTTATACTAGCATGTTACTCAAAGAAATGTACATGTTCTTATGGTGGGACCATTTCTGATTCTCAAGAGGAGTTTAAAATGTATCATGTGATCCTTTAAAACCTTTTTTTCCCCCTTTTTTTTCTCTTTGTGCGGAACAGGTTGTTTTTTTGTTTGTTTTTTTTATGTTATCTAGGAGCAGTTTTGCTTTCTGCTTTTTTGCATTTTAAATAATAAGTCTGTGTTACTTTTATAAGAATTTCCCCAGACCTCTACACAGTGACTTAAACGTGGTAAGGTAAGAGTACAGTAGATTGTATACAGGGCTTTTTTATTTAGAAGAAATTTAGATTTGTTCATCAAGGCTATAACTTTTGGTTTTAATTTGATCAATGTGTGGTTTTCAACAAAATTTGGTATGAAACAAAATGCCAAAAATTTTATTGCAAAATGATACAGCTGTCCATTAATAATATTCTCAAATAAAGGGCCTGTATGACACGGTTCTCTGATCTATGTTCTAATGTTGTTTCCTCATCAAAAACATATCCAGAGTTGTGTTTTGTTTCTTTCATGTTTTTCATGTTTTTGCCCACTGTGTTCTTGTCTCAAACAAAAAACACTCTGTTCCTTCTTTTGATGTCATGTGGTAATACAAAAAGTGCTCCACTGTGTTTTTAAACTCTACAAACTCTACATATATTTTCATTAGAATCATTTGGATCATTTCAGTTGCAGAATGCCTCATGTATTTTCAGTGTGTTTCGTTTCTCACCTGTTTCATGGCGGTCTCTCCGATCTTGTCCGAGTGCTTGCGGATGCTCTCCAGGAAGTCTCGGAGCTGGGCCATGGCCGTGTCCCGGATCAGGGCCCTGAGTTTGGGGATGTTCTGGGACATGATGGAGCAGAAGCGGTACTGCTCCACACGGGGGAGGCAGGTCTGCTCCAGCTGCTCCAGAGTGCACAAGGCTGGGTAGTACCTGAACCACAACAGGGGAAAACAAGACAAGAGTTTTACAACAGAGGAATGAAATGAAAATGAAAACTAATGAAACTACTGTAATTTTCGGACTATAAGCCGCTACTTTTTTCTCGCACTTTTAACCCTGCAACTTATAACACGGTGCGGCTAATATATGAACGGATTATTTCTTTGGCAACACAGCGGATGTGGGCGAGTGCGTGCGAGTGCTGAAAAAGCCGCTGCCTGTGCGGTGAACACATGGATCTAGGGTTAAATGAAGTTACAGTGTTAACTAGCGATGCTGTCAGCACTAAACACCCCGTGTGATAAAATACGTGATGACGCTAAATGAACATTAGTGAGGGGGACGCATCTTACCAATGTGCGTTAAATGCAGCTGAGGCGTAAACAACGAGAAGAAACGTCTCAAAATTTAGCAGCCGAACGTCCACTCAGACCTGATCCATAACCTGTCCCCAGGAGAGTCTGAAATCCGCTGAAGTCCTACGAGACTCCGACAAGATCCAAGACCCGACAGCGTCTCTTTGTGCAGGAGACATGTGCAGTAGAGACGGGGAGAGACGGGGGATGTGCAGAGGAAGACGCTCGTTTGATTGGGTTTTGAACAGTTATTTTACGCTTCATGCACACACCCTCCTCATGGAAAACACACCAAGAAACGCAGATGGTGCAGCTTTTAATTTAAAGGAAACGGATTTGAAGAAGGACGTAGAGCTGCTGCTGTAAACTCTGCATCAGTGAGTCGAGACTGTGGCGATGGCAGCGAACTGACTCAATGCAAAAAGACGACAAGCACTTTCAGAGGCGATAAAAGCCAAGGGAGCGAACTTGAGAATGTTTGTGAAGATGAACACCTGCGGCTTATATTCGGGTACGGCTATTATATATGTACAAATCTGAAATTTAGTTGAAATTTTGTTGATGCGGCTTATATTCAGGTGCGCTTTATAGTCCGGAAATTACGGTACTGCACATCACATCAGGTTTGTCAAGTTGTAGTGTACAGTTTTGTATCATGTTTTGTATATTTACAGAGAATTGTCACATGGGAGCATGGGTGATGTAGGCTTGTGGGTGGAGCCTTGTACAGAATTTTACAGCTAACCATAAAGAGGGTTTGCCTAGGGCCCAGGAGAGATCGCCAAATTACTAAAAGTTTAAAAAGATTTATTTTGCGTAATACTGATCAATTTAAACTTTGGAACATCTTTAAATACTGGATATGGTCTTAATATTAGAGGGTTCAATGAAAAGTGGACTTTTTAAAAACATCCTCAATACTTTGTCTCCATCTAGTGGCGACTAAATAATAAGAGAAAAAATAAAAATAAGAAAAAGTTTTAGTTTAAGATGCAATTTGATGGATTTGAAAAATGATTTGCCCCACTTAAAAGGTCCTATATTACACAGAATTGATTCTTTAACCATTATATGAATGTTATTAACTTAAAAACAGACCTGGAGTTGTGTTTTGTTTCATTCACACATTTGAGTAAGACTGCATTACTAGCCTGTCTACATTTCCAAAGCTCAAAATGCTCTGTTCCACCTAATGATGTCATGAAGTGGTAGTTTTCATGTTAACACCTATGCTTAACCTTTAGTTCAGTAGAGATAGTCAACTCCGGGCTGAAATGATCCAAATGATTCTAGTGAAGGTGTAAGGAGTTTAAAAACACAGTGTAGCATTTCCTGCATTACCACATGACATCACAAGGTGGAACAGAGTGTTTTTGAGTGAAACATGTGTGAATCAAACAAAACACAACTCCGCTTGTGTTTGTGATGAGGAAACAACATTATAAGATTATAAATTGACTGGAAAACTGGGGGTAATATGGGACCTTTCACATACCACTAAAAGTCACACAATACCTTTTGGCCCTCATTTGTTCCTGTAGTCGGCTGTACATCTCCAGAACTGAAAGAGAAAAACAAGCTCTTTAACCAACAGTAATATGAACCCTTCCCTTCTCTGGTGAATGTGCACTGGTTTGGTTTAAGTTTTGTACCAAATGAAAATCTCTCCATTACACAGGCATTACCTGGGAGACAGTGGGTGAGTTTGTCGATGGTGGTGGCAATGTTTCTCTGTTGAACTCTGCACTGCTGCAGCTCCTCCATCGAGTTCATCAACTATAAACAATATAGGCTCAAAATGAAGACATATTTTTATTTTTTAAAACGAGTAAAATTTCTGGAATGAATCTCTGTGTCAGTTCAAATGTCATTAACAGCACAGCCCCACACTGATTCAATAACTGCTCTGATTTAGTCCTGATCAAGGGTATTAAGGTTTTTCTACCTCCATGAAAATAGAAAACTAAAACCTTCTTTGCAACATTCTCCATGGAGATGCATACATTTTATTCCCTGAAAGTCAGGGTTGTGGTGGGGCAGAGCAATATGACCAAAAAAGTAAATCTACATTTTTTTGTAGATACTGGACGATTACTATTTATTTTATTTTATTTTTTTATCAGACAGAGTCAAAGCTGGGACTGTTAGTCTTTCAGACTGGGGAAGCTCTTTACTTCTTAATAAACATAGATTGTAATTTAAAAAGACACTGTAAACTGTCTCCAGTTACATTTGTATAGATATCTAATTGTAATCGCACAATAACCTGTTTTGCAAGTCAGGAGTAAACCTGTTTCATAATAATCTTCGCTTTCCCCAAAATTGCAGAGACCTAATCTGTGGAGATGCAAGCCCCTTCACTGTAAGAACACATTCTCTATGTCATATGTGTCAAACTCAAGGCCCGCAGGCCAAATGTGGCCCGCCACGTCATTTTATGTGGCCCGTGAGAGCTTAAAAGGTCCGAGTGTCTAAAAATAAATAGGTCAAAAGCTTTGACCAAAAACTACATTTCCCACAATGCCTGTCGACTATGATACCCGCAGCAGTGTTTCCGCATTAATGCCAAGGAGTGGAATTGAGAAATAAATAATGATCCCAAAAAGTCCAGAAAGCGAAAAGCTGATGTAGACGGTTCAATAACGTCGCCTAAATAAAGAGCGGCAGAACCAATAATTGAGAACACAACGCAGCCCCGGGTCAAAATACTCCAGACACATCACTGAGGCATCGGCACCGCCAACTGTGCGGGCGCGAGACACCGTGGACGGTACAGGCTCGAGGCACATCGAGGCACCGCCGTCTGTACGGGCACCCCGGACTGTCCAGACGCACCGCGGACTTGACAGGGGCAGCGTGGAACTCACTGTCAGCTGTTCATGTGAGTTCACAGCCGTTGGTGTGACTGTGTTCAGCCTGTATATTTGACTATAGCTTTAAGCAGGATTTTGTCGTTGTCTTGAATCCTTTAACTGTCTCTCATGACACATTTACATAATCAGCAATGTTCCTACAAGACAAAATACACTCTTTATTAGTCTAACCAATAAAAACAACACAATGAATCTTTTTGGAAAATTTGGAGCAATTTGCTCTAAAATCAAAAAAGTTGTAATTTGCTATAACTATATAATTTATATAAATGATTAATCAAAATCTATTAAATAGATTTGCATTTAACTGTACAAATATTTGGACTTATTGCTATTTTTGAGGAATATATGCCACAAGTTTTCTGATCCGGCCCCTTTGTGATAGAAGTAGGTTGGATATGGCCCCCGGACAAAATGAGTTTGACACCCCTGCTCTATGTTTAGAACAGTACAGTACACAACCAAAATGTTTTTTGTTATGTTTTTAGCCAAAACATTGCACTGGCTTTAAGTTCAGGACCACCAAATAACTGCAACAAGGTGAACTTGACTAACATTTATGGTTTTCATAAATTCTGTACTAATAAAACTGCTGTGCTCACCTCTTTCCCATCCTCCTGTAGACGCTTGTTGGTCTCAGTGACTTGACTCTGAACAGAGAGAAAAATACACATTACAAAATACACATCCAATTTTTATACAATAACATCAGTTTGATCTGATGAAAAACTGTCCATTTTGCTGTGAGTTTTGTTTTGGTCCTGACCTTGAGTTTGAGTGCCTCCCCTCTGACTTTGAGCAGTTCTGTGATGGAGTCCACAAAGCCCTGGAAATGGTGGTTACACATCTTCTCGATCTCTCGGTCGTGATTTCGGATCCGAGCGTCCAGTTTGTCCATAAAGAGGCCATGTTCCTGCCCATCGTACACGGACCTGAGGAGTGCAGGCAGACTGAGGTTAGGTTGTAATCTGTGGTCACTCAACATCAGGTACATTTCTTTTCAATGGATTTACTTTTAACATAATTAGTATGAATAAGGCAAGATACGAGACAACAAGACAACACAATTCCTAATATAGAAATGTCATAATTCAGTTTTGAATTTTGGCCTCTGTAAAATTTTTGCCTCCATTCTAGTACATTTTAGTGCTAGATCTTGCGGCATGAGATCTTGTCCCATCCTAAGTGGAAGTGCAAGCATTTTTGTCTCTAGATCAAGGGTCTCCAGCCTTTTTCCTTCAGTGAGCACTCTTTACAAAACGAAAATGAGAGAGAGCTAATTTTAGCGATTGCAAGAAACGTCTGCAAGAAACGAGCCTTGGCGAGTCTTGGTATTGTATTAGAACAGTCAGATGCCTATAAAATATAAACCATTATCCATGTATCTGTGCAAAAAGATAAGCATCAAATTGAGACATTTGCAAAAGTTAATGGACATTTAACTCATCCAATTTAAGTTATTCAGCACAATAAATATAATTCAGAAATCCCTTGGCAAACTGCTTGGAAGGGGGGGGAGAGCTACAGTTTGGAGACCCCTGTTCTAGTGCAAATAAACACACTAAAATTATCCTATTTCTTCTTCCAAAGTCTGATCTTTGCTCCAAACCGCTGCTTTCCCTGACAGAGGGTTGGCTGTGGACTCTCCATTTAAAACACCACAGCCGATCACGGACCATCAGAAATGACTCAATCTCAATCGCGGTTCAAATTTGAGTAACAGAACCACACGCTTTGACAAAACATTACAAAATGCCAAAGAGTGGATCTGGAGCAGTGTCCAGTCTCCCTGATTTCAGAAGGTGTGATTGACAGGCGGATTAACCAATTAGAAAGGTGCATGCTTCGTTTGCATCAAAACAAACATGGCTGCTTACAAAATAAAAAAGGAAAAAAACTACATAAAAGGAGTAAGAAAAGGTGTGGATTTTTACTGAATCAATCACCAATCAAAGCACCAAACTCTTATTTATCTCAGGTAAATTGTCATATTTTTATACCGCACTTTTCCACCTTCAAGGCACTTTACAACAAGGAACCATTCACACATTCACAAACACACACATTCATACACATTGTACGCAGACAATGGGGGTGACGTGGGTTAAGTGTCTTGTCCAAGGACACAACAGCAGCATTTATCTGTGGGAGCCGGAATCGCAAGTCCAGCCTGTGGGTCGGTGGATCTGAGCGTTTATCCAATGAAGTTTACGTCGAGGGTTGGATTTGAACAACCAACCTTCAGTGAACAAACAATCTACTACCTCCGCCAAAGCTGGGGAAGAATAGATAAGATGTGGAAGAAATGAGGGGGAGATCCATGTTTGATTCCCTACCCCTACTAAGTATTCCTCTGACTGTAACTCCAACAAGGTTATTCATTTAAATTAGTCAGATGTTTTGTGCAATATTAGTAGCTTTACTAGTAATAAATGTCTACTGTAAAATAGTGGATTAAGCATGATAACTATGGTAAACATTGAGTTGACCACTATGTATTGATTTAATTCATATGCTGTTTAAGAATGACACAAGAGGTTTGGAGAGAAGTCTTCTGCATTTGAGAGACACGTGATATAAATGTGCAGCTGTGGTTGGACCGTCTCAAGTTTGGACCACAGACTGTATGTATAAATGGATAGAGCGAACACGCTAGCCACCATGTTCTAAATAGGAAGTGAGCATGGGGCCGCTCCAAGCTCCACTGACTCAATTCATTTCACTTTACATTGAAAAACGTCAGTGTTCTCAGCTAACTGTTGCAGTGAGCCTCGTAATTTTTGGTCTTAAAATGGCGCCAAATTCCTTCCTGTAACAGCCAGCCTCGGTGAGCTTCATTTGACTGGAGCCAAACGCTGTGGGTGACGTCGCACCCCCTTAGTCCAACATTTTATACGATCTATGGCCAGAATAGAGGTTTTTCACACTCTACGATCCAATTCCAGACTTATAAGGATTCGGACAGGATGTAGAATTGACTGCTGCTCAGACAAGCCCAGTCCTGAGTCAGCCATTGCTGTGATGTTGTTCTGCTTTAGAGAGAATCTGTGGAGTTTTCCAGCCCCTCCTTACCTGTCTCGGGGCACTTCCTGTTCTGGAGGAAATGCCCTCAAGCCAAAGCACAATGGAGAAGCACCAGGAGCCTTTGTCACAATACAAACAAACACTGAGCTGAAGCAGGAGGCCCCAGACAGAATAGAAATAAACCAGAGGGGTATTTATAACAGAGGGATGAAGTCACTGTTTTACACAATGGAAGAGCCAGGAACACAAGGTTTTATTATAGTTACTGAGAGATGAGCTGCACCATTTATAGAAAAACATGTTACAACATTTTTCTGACAAGTATTGTAATTAGTAATTTATGGTTTTGTTTGTTATGTTTATGTTTCCAGGTCTGTTTAAATGAGTTAACAACTCTCTAAACTTAATAATACAACTGTTCAAAGTTCACATTTTAAACACGTTCACAAGAATTGACAAAACACTGAAATCTGAACTGACAAATAAATACAAGAATTGCATTTCAGAACATGTTCATACAGGATTAGACACAGGCAGGGCATCTGAGAGACAGGGGCACTTCAGAACATGTTTGTAGAGGTCTTTATGCAGAATAAGACTGAAAGACCATAGCATCCTCCATAAACAACAAAATCTCCAAACACCGCAGCCTTTACGATCTAACTTGTGTTTATTCAAATGACGATTTTCTACTAGTTGTGCAGCCCTGTTACCACATGGTATCACAAGGTGTTGCAAAGTGTTTTCTGTCCAGGAGAAGAACTCAGCCTAAATATGCAGGCCTTGTTTGTATTTTTGGCCATTCTCGTACCCACCATGGCACAAATGGTTCCCACTACATAAAAGTGACTGAATTTACATTTTTTATACTTTCAATGGCTCAAATCTTTTGTCTGCTTGTCTTCTGTCCAAACATGTCAAAATATCATCCAACTTTAGTGATTTTTTTTAGATATGGGCCATTTGATGTGTAAAAGCTGCATTTTTTTGCTGTAAAAACATAAAAAAATCTAAATTTTCTAAAATAAAAGTCTGAAGTATATTATTTGAGTTGATCCATTTGTACTTATACACACTTGCTATGTACCAGATTTATATGTATAGCACTTAGTCATCAGACTCTTACATATGTCAATTACAGGCATGAGCCTGACTTGGAAA
>KN511043.1:0-21015 GCA_000787155.1 Scartelaos histophorus
GTTAGTTAGTTAGTTAGTTATATTTTTTATAGTATAGCCTACTTTTACAAAATTTCACAAATTTCTAGCCACTTTTAACACAACAGTAAGTCTTATCTTACTTTACGGCCATACTTTAATCAATATGAATGCCAAATTTCAAAAGATCTAATCCACCTCTATTGTCCATAGCAATAAGTCACAATACATGCACAGAGTCACCAGCCCAACATAGCTTGTGAAAAATAAACTTGTGAATAATTAGGATGCTTCATAATTAGGAAGGCATAAGATAAGTGAGGAATAACTACGGACCACTGCAAACTGTTTAAGATGAATTAAATCTGTTTTTCATGTTTGTAAGGCAGTAAAAATCATACACAGTGCTTTTAATGCTTATACAGTCTCTACAATTCAAATGATTTGCATGACGTGCCTTCTGCTCCGCACTGTATGTTTATCTAATGTCTTCGTATGCACTTAGTAGTCAAATTCCCTTTGGAGCGATGAGGATTACCAATCAATCTTTTTGTTTTGCCCAAGGAAAACAGCAATTCAATCAATTTGATGAAAGGAAATATGAAACCAGAAAGATACAGGAAATGTACTAAATGAAGATGGAAGATGTTATTGTACCACAAGATGAAAAGTGTAAATAAACCCCCGATAAAACAAATCAAATTGTTAAAGGATCGCGCGCTAAAAATGACAGAGTATGCTAGCATCTTTGGTGGAATCACTCTACGGCGCTGACATTTACTATTAAGTGTGCACACAAAAGGGGGGTTTAATAAGATGAAGAAACGGGCTGCAAGGGAGAGAGTGGAGAAGGAGCGTCTCTTATAATTGGCGGTAATTAGATTCTTATTATTAGGAGATGAATGGAAACAGATGAAGGGAACCAAGAAGAGGTAGGGGTCACTATAGGTCACTTCTTATCCAGCACCTTCATTAAAACACCAATGAGCTGAGTGACGCACCGCACTGCTTAAATGAGTCTGTACACAACATTAGTGTGTGTAATAATCCAGAGATTCTCAAAATAAGGAGGGCGTCCCGGTGTTACCAGTGGGTTTTTTTTGTTTTGTAATGATACTCTGGGTCTACTTAGGATGCATTCACATTGGCCCTGGTTTGGTCCTAGTTTATTCCTGATTATGATGTGTTATGTGTGCATGTCCGAATCCACATTCAGTTCCACTGCTTTCCTCAATTGGGTATTTTTCTGCTTACTATACCTTGAGAAACTGAATTCTTACAGTATCTTTTAGAGACCTACTTTAGTTCTGGTTTAGACTTGTTTTAATTCTTATGTAGACATGGTTAACAACTGTTTTAGTGCTGAGTCATACTCTGGTAGGCTGTGTTCACACTTTTACACACATACCCTTTCAAAATTGAGACAAAACTTGGACTAAAGCAGAATCAAACCAGAACTAAACCAGGACAAATGTTAATGTAGACTTAAGAGCTTCCTTAGTCTTTTTCATACTCCTTAGACTTAGGTTTAGACCTGTTTAATTACTGAACCTGGTGGTACTTTCTATAGTGGTACTTAGTGTGACACATTTGCCACTTTAGCATGTTACAGAACTTGAAATACACCCTCATTTTGCTTTGAGTAGCCATAATATTGTTCGAAGGTGTAGCCAATAACATAATTTGCTGCACGATGCATTTGTTGAAATCCTCGGAGGGGCCCGAAGGTGCTGAGAGCAGGAGGACTGACCCACCTCTGGGATCCTCGGCCTGCTTGGCCAGTTTACGCAGGGCTGCAGCGAATCCGGAATTTGCAGACTGGGACACTGCGCTCCCATTGGTTAGATTGTTCAGGGGACTGACAGTGGCCGTGGTGCGGGTTGCCGTGGAGATCATTCCTAATGATGGAGATTTATTGGAGTCATGGTTCATACCTGAGGAAGGAAAAAGAAGATTTGGGTTCATGAGTTTGTATGATTGAAAATGTATAATAATAATTGTCCATTAGTCTAATATGAGTACTTTCTATCACTAATATTTGCTTTTTAGGGGCTTTGGGCATTTGCTCAGATAATTAATCATTCAAAGGACATCCCGATTTCTGGAATTTTATCTTAACTATTCAAGTTGGTATTTAACTCACTCAGAGCATGACAGAGACCAATAAAAGGACTGGATGTGGAAAATGTCTCTGGAAAATGTCCGTGTTTGTGTATAGAGCTGCATAAAAAAAACACAAAACCATCATATAGAAAGTGCCTTGCCCACAGACACAAGACAATGCTGGTAGTGGGAATCAAACCATAAACCTTGGATGTATGTGTAAAACACTTCCAAAAACTGTGCTACAAGAGCTTTGTCACTAAAGCCTGTACAAAAAGAATAGAATCTAATAGAATATCTATATCAGAATTTTTTCAGATGCAGTTTTTTATACATGTTTAAGACACATTTTAGTTATGATAATCAATGTTTCCTTTTGCGCATCATCACAGAAAATTATCCTTCAGATTTATTCTGCAAATAATCCATGTAACATTTCATAAAGAAAATCCTATCTTACATGAGACCTCTTTCAATATAGAGAGCGAGCCTGTATTTCATTCGCCCTCTTTTAAGAGCCTGAGTCAAGAAATCAAGTTTGTTTACTAAATCCTGCTTAATACCTAGTGACACGGCTCCCTCTCTCACTCTTTCTCTTTATCAGTCTCTCTCTCTCTGTCACTTTCTCTTTCTCACTATGTTTCTCTATCTCTCTCTCCGCTCACTCATGTCGAACCAATGAATCGAGTCGGGGTGTCCGGGCAGCCTTTGTGTCTGGACTTCCTGGGGAGGGGAGTGGGAACGCGTGGGTCCTCCTCGCGCTGACCCTAATAGCAAATCACACGCCTGGATAGCTGCATGTCCCTCTCCTCCAGGGATCAACACATCTTGAGACATACATACAAGCACATTATTAGCCATCAATAAGTTTGCAAGGAGTCAGAAGACTGATGGGATTTGAATATCAAGGGAGGTAGGCCAGAAGTTTATGTTGAGTCTGCTGCTGAAGATTAAAAAATGAGAATGTCATGACTCATGATTGGGGTAATAACAACTAACAGGATTAATTAATATTACTGTAATCAATTACCTAGAGAATATGTAGCACTAAAATAAATCTTGATCCTATTATATATTGATGATATATTATGATATATTATGTCACTGTTCTAGGTTTTTGTTAAGAATTCAATGAGAGCATCTTAAACTGTAGACAAATGCCTTTGGAGCAACAAGAAAAATGTGACATAATATATTTCAATAGGGTCAACACACTTTTGTGTATGTGTTTGGGTTTCATTGATCCCCGTTAGGATGAGTGCATAATGTTGTTGTGCCCTTGGGCAAGACACTTGATCCACCTTGCCAATGTATGAAATTTGTTGCTGTAATGGATTGGTTCATTAATATCTCTGCAATCACTAGTCCTCATAACTATTTGATATTTAACAAAAACACATGGCAGAAAATCCCCAAATATATAAGTGAACTTAACTCAAATACTTTAAAGTACCCATGTTACAATGTTGTTTCCTTCTTAAATTTGCCAATCTTTACTAAACAAAAGGTAAAAATGTAGCTGTTATCTTGTAAACTAATGCTTCATGACATCACAAGGTGGAACAAAGCATTTTGAGCTTTGGGGATGTAGACAGACTATAATAAAGGGTTAGTCAAACATGTGAATGACGAAATGAAACACAACTCTAGGTATGTCTTTGAAGAGGTAATATCGGACATTTAAGCATGAGAATCAGGAAGTTATCAATCATTTATCAGTTATCAATCATCAATCAATTAACCTAAAAAAATACACATTTTCCTTTTTATAAAATATTATGTCAATTTTAAAAAAAAAGCTCATATTGGAACAATCACCCTCTTTGGTAAACACATGTACACATTAACCTGCAAATCATTACTTGTAACCTGGGATTTTCACTCACTTCCATATTATTGACCCACAAAAGTTAATTAAAGCTGGAAGTAGCCACAAGCCCCCTGCCTGCAATGACCCCATTGCTGAGCATTTTAACCTCGCATCTCTGGAAGAACAACCAACAAACAACCAGGGCATTTGTGAAAAATTCAAATTCAGAGACATTAAACTGAGCATGCCACTTTGTCGTCCACACGATTCAGCAAAAATTGAATATTTAATTGAATCTGGGGCAAATTTGAAACTGCCACGCGCTGTAGTTGTTGTCTGTTGTCAAAGTGTCCCTGCCAAGCATCACGTGTGAAGACAATGTAGTGCAGATAGGGTGAGATCTGAAAGCAAGTGAGAAAAAACAAATGGAAAATACAATTGCTCTGTGTATTGTAGAATTGAGCAACATGAAAAAATAAAGATAAACAATATAACATTCATAATTTTATCAGTAACCCAAATTTACACTGAAAATGCATAAAATCTAATCAAGATGTGAGTTAAATCAGAGCATTTTTAAGAGGAAACAATGTGGCTTAAAGGACAAATCGGTCCATTAGTGGGTTACTGAATAAAAGTATGTGAAATCCTTTATTCACTTTATCACATTCAGTGGCTTTACATGCACCAAAATCTGATTATTATCTGATTTCTGGACCTTTAAAGAGAACAATAATGAAATATCGACTTTTAGAGGTTTTAACAATGTTATAGTTTCCCCTTCTCATTTACCGTCTCAAATGTATGATTCATGCATGTTTGAGTAATCTTTTTACTCCTATAAGATGTCTAAGATGTTATTGCTCCAATCCACAGTATTCTACTGCAGACGTCAGTAGACTTGTTTCTTTTAGTAAGTTGTTTTACATATGTATTGCAGGTATGCAGCTATCATAGATTATAATTATACAGCAGACTCAAATGCAATATGCGTTTTTTAACATTATTTAAATGACTGGTAAATGTGACTGCTGTTTACATGTCATTATGATAATGTTTTATATATCATAATATCTGATCATGACCCACAGCCAATGTCTAATACATTACTATATTAATTTGCAATCAATAAATGTTGTGACAATGGATTGTTAGGCTATTGTAATCCCATGTGTATATAAAGCTACTGTAAAAGTATACAACTGTACAAAAATCAACATGAATTATGAATTATGAGTCTATCTATCTATCTATCTAAAATTATCCAAATGATTCAGAATCTACATTGTTCAAAAACTTTATTTTGTCCTGTCTGATTACTGATTTAATGGTTTGGCAATGTTTTTTTTTTTTTTTCCCAAATGGTTGATTATATATATTTGATATTGTTGATTAGATATTTGTGTAGCCCTGAAAGCCCTAATACTAGTAGTACTCTCTATAAGGTGATACTTTGCCACATATCCTGCTCATGTTTACCAAATATAAATAACGATAGCTCTACAAGAATAAAACATATATTCATATCTAGAAAGCGAGTGTTGCCGAGTTTGTTAATAGCAACACAGACAGGTGTGAAGTAAAGTGTGGTTTCTCCTATTAGAAAATAAACACTGCAAGACCACACCAAAGGCAATGCACATACTACTACTGCAAATACAATGTATTCTTATAACAATGTCAAAAAACCTTGTGACATATAGTAGTAATACAAGAAGTACTCCACTGTGGTTTTTAACCTCTTTACTAGAATCATATGGATAATTTTGGTTCTGGAATTGCCAATATCTACTAAACAAAAGGTAAGAGGTAGCTGTTGATGACATCACAAGGTGGAACAGTATTTTGAGCTTTGGAGATGTACTAAAACTAAAGGGCTACGCAAACATGGGTGAATGACACAAAACACATCAGTGGTTATGGTTTGTTTTTTTTTTAAATGCAAATTAAGTATTCTATATAAGTATCATTATAGTGTGACAAATGTCTTCACCAGTAGTGACCCAGAAGGCTGTTTCATGGCCTTTTTGCTTAGTTCTATTTTATTACTGTTTTGGCTAATGGACATTTTGCCAATTGTGCATGTTACCAACCACGTAACATTCTTTGATGTTCTGAACTTTCAAACTATTGGTTTCCTGTGTTAGATGGAATCTTGAGGATGTTTGGCTATTCAAAAGAAATATTTATTTTATATTATTATGGTCTTAACCTTTCATCATTCTGAAACCATGATAATATGAGTTCATGACATTTTAGGATTTGATGTCATGTTGGGGTTTTTTTTTATAAATGGGTATGACATATATTTTTCAATACAACACAATGGACAATCCACTGTTTTAGAAATAACCAAATGGAAAATCTAGAATTGTTGAACCTTATAATTTCAGCCTGGATTAGGGATTTACTTAATAGCTTTTCCATATTCATCTTGTGGAATATTGCCCTTACAACTAACAACACTCATGATCTAGTGACTGAATAATCCCACCACATTTTGCCTTGATGGTACGGAAAAGTCATTTACTAATAGATACTAAAACTAATATTGAAACTAGATAGTCATTTAAGAAGGTACTGATACTAGAGAAAATAAAATCACATAACACTGATGTCAGGCCACATGGTGCAAGAAACAAGTGCTATTACTTTGTGGTGAAAATGACAAATTATTCCTTAAAAAGAGCTTTTAAACTTATCATTTGGGTATCAACTACTTGATGGTCCTTATCACAGGATAATCTACTTTTTTTTTTTTGCTGAAGATGTTAAACTTGCCAGGTTTTGGTTTCATTTGGACAAACCAAGCATGCAATTACAGGATCGTTAACCACAAAACCAGGTCAAAATAAAAGCATTTGGTAAAAACCCAAATTCTTCCATTGAATTCTGACCTGCCATTCACCTCAACTTTAAACTATCTGCTGTTTACTTTGAACTTTCTTATGAGATTGCAAAACGGAGCAGAAAAAATATCCACTCTGGGCTACAGGATCTAAAATACTGCTTAATATCCTTAAGATGAAAGGATTAAAATAGTGAACGCAGCGCCTGTCAGTCTGTTAGTAACTGTCAAAGAGCAGCGAAGGCAAGTGTGAAACAACGTGTAAACTCTCTTCTTACTAAACAAACAGCCGTGACCCAAACATGCACGCTCCACGCAACATTACCTCATGGTTTAGCACAACTTCCACAGCTCCCACACTGACCACTATAACCCCCCACCTCCCAATTAATACAAAGTGAAGTTTTTCTTATGCAGATTGTGGAAAATGAAAAACAGTCTGAATAAGATTTTTGTATAGTGCATGTGTGTGCGCGTCCGACAGTCAAGACACAAGATGATATGAAGACTATCCGCTCCTCTTTTTACCTCCTCTAACTAGTCTATCGTTTCTTCCACCCACTTTCTCGGCACGAAATCATCAACAAAACACGCATATTCCATCTCTCCTTCTTTCTCCCTCCTTACGTCGCGTCAATAAGCTCGTATGCGAAAAGATTACTCACTCACCACCGCGCGTCTTGCTGCTGCCTCTCTCCTCTTTCTCTCCTCTCTCCCTGTATCGCTCCGAGCCTTGCAGCTGCTGCGTGGTCACGTGACCTTCGTTCTAACCCGGCCCACCCTCCCCCTCACACACACACACACACGCACACACACACACGCGCACACACACACACACACACGCATCCCTTCTTCCTTTTCTCCTCCCCTCATCGCTCACCCTCTTCATCTCCGAGGTTCTTTTCCTCCTCGCTCTCTCTTCCACATCTCTCTGCGCACACACACCTCACCGGCTACTCACGGTCAAGACATTCTTAGCTGTTCTTTTTAGTGTTTTTTTTTTTTTTTCACTTATAATGTGTGGTCAACAAAGGAGGGAGGGGGTGCAATGACAAGGCAGTGGGTGGGTTATGTATGTGTGCTAGTGTGAAGCGTCATCCATCAAAGCGCCGTCTCTGCCGTGGAGAGGCTGTCTGCTTTGGGGAGTGGGGGGTGTGTGTGTGTGATGGGGGGGTGGCGCTACAGGAAAAGGGGAGTCCGGGGTTTGACAGTGACCTTTCACCTTTCAACTCCGACCTCTCCGGAACCCTGCTGGCACAACGTGAGAAATAAACACAACAAATTGAGAGTAACTGATTTAGCTAAGCCTGATAAATCAAACAATCAAATGAATAAACTTTGCGATTTCAATGGATTCAACTAGCAAATTGCAAAGGTTACAGTATTTAATGTGTGATAATATTTTCTGCAGAGAACAGAATATCTTGTCTCCATGGGGTTTTATATTAGGACTGCTAATCTTATGGTAGGGAGGGACGGTTTAATAACAAATGAAACAGAAAACACACACCAAAGTTCTTGTAATGGTGCACACGCAAAGTACAGGTTGGGAAGGATAGTTTGACAAAAAGATGAATCATGATTCCTTTCCTCAAATTCATCTGTCACCAGTTTATTAATCAAACCAAATGCAAATGGATTTCAATAGCAATTTCCTGAAAGTAACCAATACTTTGACTAATTTGACTAAGTTTCTTGCTCCAAAGTCTGAACCCAGGTCTAAACCACACGCTGACAGAGGATTGGCTATAGACCCCTTCATTAAAGAACAGCCTTGCCTTGTGGTTTAGTTCATATTTTGCTGTTTTACTAAATTTTAAATATTACACTACACAATTTAAATGTACAATTAAATTACTTTAGTCTTGTATAATCCTATGAATGAAATCCACATGGTAGGGTTGATGAATGGATGTAACAGACTGTAAAGACTGCAGTTTTTGAAGTACTCTAAATTCCTTCACAAACAACAATATATCCAGTCTTATTCTGCATAACATCTTAACAGATATGTTATGAAAAGAAGTTCACATTTCTGCCTTTTTGGCATTTTTTCTGGCTTTGGTGTACTTTATTTTAAAAAAAAAATCACAATTGCAATACTTGTTAAATTTTTTTCATAATTGTGCAGTCATGGTTCCAAATCCAGTATTTTCAACCAAATCCCAACGTCATCCTGCACGATAGAAATATAAACTAACCGTTCCTTTCTAACATGCAGCACATTCTCCTGCTTTTCTTTAAAACACCACACAGCAGCTTAATTAGCTTGGACAAAGGTCAAATGAGTCAAATGAGCTAACAGAAAAAGAGCTCCACTGGAGGCCTGCATTTGTGCTGTGATGGTTTGACCTGTTTAATAATCCCATAGAGAAAATCACTGTCTGGTTTGCTGGTGCATAGATTACATAAAGATTAACCAATTATACGTAAATGTTCCACTACAAAAGAAGCTCCAACTTGACACACACAGTACTATTTAGACAAACTAAGTAGCCAGGACTGATCAAATCCTTTAAAGTAGTATCAAAGATATACTGGGATATCAGATCAAATATATTTTGTATTTCAGAACATGATGGAAAAGGCCAAAACTACAGGGTTCGCAGACTTTATACATAGTAACAAGAACATTCGCAATAGAATTGAAATCCCAATTTGAATGGATTTAATTAGCAAATTGCAAAGGCTACAATTATTTAGATCCTTTGTAATCAACAAAATATTATGTCTTATTGTCTAAAGACCTAATAATCATGTAGTGTATGTTCCACTTCAAACATTCTGAAACGCATGTGATTCTTTGATTAGCTGAGCAGTTTGGATTTCTCAAATGTTATTGTTTAAATGTGCACTATGGACAGATAAGACATTTTGAATCGTCCAGCCCCAGCAAGAAGGACCCACAATTATAAATAACAGCAAACTTGCACTAAATGATTCGTACTTATTCTGAATCCTAACACAGACCACAGTCTCATTGTAGCTTTGCTAATATTGTACTGAGTAATATTACAAACCTGCGATATTAATGCCACAACATGTCCATGGTGAACTTCTTCTAAGTTTTCAGAAAAGATGGCTTGGGTTGACAGCAGAGGAGACTACAGTGTGTGCTGCCTCTCAATCATCAGACAGACTGACAAGGCTATATGCAGTACACTGAAGGAAAACCCAAGACCTCCCCACTAAAATACCAAGATGCAACTCACAAAACAAACTAGTAATTTAATCTTTCAATCAACTCAGAATGACATCGAACAAAATCGCAAAGGTTAAGAGATGCACAGGACCGGCTTTTTCACCTTTTCACAGATGTGCTGATAACTGACATCAACCGAACCAATGCAAGACTTAAAACGAATATTTTTTTTCCCTTTAAACTAAAATAAAACAAGAATATAAATTTTAACAGAGAGTCTGTTTACATGAACATCAGTATCCTGGTTATTTTGGCATATCCTGGTTAGATTCGGGACACTGTGTATACATGGACCATGACAAAACCAGGATACTCAAAAAAACCATACCCGGGATACTGATGTGCATGTATACGCACTCATTATGAAACATTCCGTTAACATCAGTTAATAAACAGTTTTATGACATCAATTAATATATCCAAACAGGATAGCGGCTGAATTGATATTTGGAGGCCTAAATCCAACCAAGCAAATTTTTCAGAAATGGTGCCGATATCCGATGCCTGAATCATAATGGTGTATTACTAGTTAAAAATGTCTGTATTTGAGCTTAAAGATGTATTCAACATAAAATCAATCAGAGAAACACTATATGCCAAATTTACCAACATGTTCATAGGTCTAAAATGTGTCATGATCCAAACAAAGCACTACATAAACCATGTCTAAACTCCTCCCACAAGGTTAACATGATTATTCCTTGTCAATATGAAATACACACTTTGTCATGTGACAATACTCATTCACACACAAGGACACATATGTTGAGTTTCCATGCTTTTGTGGGACATTACATTGACATACATTAATTTCCTGGAGACTTGCCCAAACCCTGACCTTAACCTAGAGAATTTTATCCCATATCTGAACTTTAAATCATAAGGTTGATGATCATGATCTAATAATAAAGAAATTATGTCATGGGGATTGTATTTTGTACCCAGGAGGCAGGCAGGACTCAGCGATATGTGCAAGTGTATATGCTTGTTGAGACATGTTGAGGCTCATCTTTGACACCTTTCGATATGTTGTCATCTCTGTCTTTTTCTCTCTCTCTCTCCCCGTCCTTACCCATGCACAGGGAGGAGCGGGAGAGGCCGTTACACCACAGTACATGCAGGAGAACAAGCATGGGTCACAGAAAGAGGTTGGACCAAACCACAATGATCACTGCCATGTTAGTATTGGCCACAGTGGTGCTATTTAATGCACAATGGAACTCACATGCACTGTCCATAAGAAATGAAATATGATCCATCTATGTTAGCATCAAAAGAATGCAATCAGAATAAGTATGGAGTGATGAACCATTCCAAACTGTAAAATGTTTAAGATGATAAAAATCAGATACAGTGCTTTTAATTTCCTTACACCAGATTAAGTCCATGTTTAGTTTTAGTTTAGACCTAGTTTAGCCCTGATTTACATTTTGGTTTCAGGCCTGGATTTTGCATTGGAACTGGATATGTTTTAGTCCTGGTTTGAATCAGGCAAATAGTAACACTATTTATTTTAGTCTATAACTTGACAAACTTGACAATTGCAAATATTATCCATCATATCACATCATTATTTCATCTTTTCCTTATACAATAGCCCCAGTCAGTCTGCAATACAACTGTATCTCTGGTTACATTACACGTTGGCTGCAATTATTCGGCTTGATAATACCACTAAAAGACTTAACACTGCTTTTTACAATAGCTGCTGGGCAAATTCCTCTGACTGGGGCCGCACACACACACACACACAAGACGGGAGCACCACGCGGGAGAGAAGTAGCCAAATGTTTACGGCCTCTTAAACTTGTCTGTAATGGTAGTCAGAGTGGCGTCAACACAGCGGTCTCTGGGGTTACTCTGGGGGGCGCTAAATGGCTTTACAGGCCCCCAGTCCTTTCGGCAGCTCACTTAACACTTCCCTTACAATCCATAAACAAGGGCCCCAGCGCACCGCTCGCAGCATCTGACACAGCATAGACTGGCATGTAGGGGTCCACAATATACCGCAATGAAAACGAAAAGTGAGTATAGATGCAGTTATCAGTGACAGCAATTATTTAGGTAATGTCCACTGTAAAAAACATTTAACCAAATGCTAACCATTTAGTTTGATGCAGTGAGTGAGGGTGCTTCTGTCTGTTAAGATTCTGATTATGAATTAAAAGCAACACTAGGTAACTTTTTGAAAGAAAGTTCAAAGTTAGAAAGTTCAAAGTTTTATGCCATACTGCAAAAGATTAAAGCCAAAGAAACAACATTTGGAGGCGAGGAGAAGGACTTATTCCAGGCCAACTAAGAGTCAGGTTTGTGGAGATGCAAATACATACACAGTAAGGACTCAGGTTTTTAGGAAATAAAAAATACTTTCATTTTAATCTAATTTTAGTTAAAAGTTACTAGGGCTTTAAGTTACATAGGCTTTAATGCTCTGAAATAAATGGAATTCTTGTTGTATTAGCAGGTCATATTTCAATGTTTTCTTACTTGTTAATGCTTGTGGACATGTTTAAAATGTGAACTTCCAACAAAAACCTATGAGCAGAAATGGCAATTCAATTCATAATCACAATTCCTCTTAGAAAAAAAGTGTTTCAAAATCATTCATCCCTATACTACACAGACCTGCATGGGGCTAAAATGACTGTAACTATGGATAGAGTCAGTACAATTAGCTGAGTCAGGGGCAGGAGTGCGTCACCAAATGTATGCATGTGACCCCCGGGGAGCAAGCAGCCACAGAGCGCATTTATGGTCTGAGGCGAAATGGAGCGGAGCGAGCACAGACTGTAATAAGTGACACCAACAACAGTAGCACAAGTCAGACACAGTGCAAAAGAGAGGATGGATAATAGCACGTAACAGCATGAGACAGAAGAGAAGAAAAGATTTACAAGGAATAACCCCATTTAAACTGTTCAGAAGCATTGGAATGAAAGTGACATCTGGTGGCGAATCAGAAAATTGCAAATATGTGAACAAATCACACTTGTTTTGCAGTGAGGATTATAGTAGTGATACATGTTTTTTTTTACCACGAAAATTCATATCCAGATACTAATCAATACTAAACAAATCTAATCAAAACTAATCAAAACTAGATAATCCTTTGAACAAGTATCAGTACTGAAAAAGTTGGACCTTTCCTGAATAGTTAAGGAATGGATGGTCTACAACCACATAGTAATATCAAAGAACGTACTACTTTTTGTGTTGAAATTTCCATTCTATTGTAAAAGAAGTGTCTTTTATTGCGGAGTTAAAATGGGTTATCAAGTAGGGGTGTAATGATATCCAAGTCTCACGATACGATATCGTCACGTTATGAACCTCATAGTACAATATTTACTGCAATATCTTGGGAAAGCTTACAATATGGTGGGGAGATATTACGATATTGTACATAATAACAAGACATTATAAAATGCCTTGATCAGTCATTTGGCATTTATTTGGTATTACATTTGCTTGAAAAAGTGCAAACTTTAAGTAACAACTAAACATTACGATGTAACTATTCAGATCTCTTGATGTGATATTTTCTCTCTATGCATCTCACGGTACAATAGTTATTCCAATATTTTGTGGAGACTTACAAAATTGTGAACATGCTACTTTTTTACCTTTAAAATGCCATGATAAGCCTTTGGTACTGTTATAATACAAAAATAAGATTTAAAAGTGCTTAATAACAGTTACTTCTTCACATAGTCTGCATTGAAATACCAAAGGATCATGGTCTATGTAGTTCCCTCTGTTTGTTTTTAGCTAATACTGCACCACAACAGTAAATTTAAGGAAAGAGACTTGTGATTGCATATACTGTGATGGCCCATGATATTATTGTGAGACTTTTGACTTTACAATATCACAATCTTTCAGTTATTATTACACCTCTAGTATCAGGTCATGTCCTTAGTAGTGAAACAGAGTGTGAAATTTTAGTATTGTAACAACAGGGACATGCTGTCAGTTTAGTTAATGTTTGTTAATTAGGTAAAAACAAATCCTATCCTAAATAGTTATTCTTTGGTTTTGTGTCAAGAAGATGTGTTGATTGTCAGGCTCAGACTGATTGTCTCTCTGTATATTTTATAGGGATGGATCACATCTGACCCAATGTGATCGAACAATCAGATTTATGTTTAATGCCATACTGTGAAAATTTTAAAACAAAGAAAGATGACAAAACCTCTGAACCTTGAAAAGATTTTGTAAAGTTGAATGTCCCCATAACATGTAATGTAATTATTGACCCAGACATTGTTCAGTAGGAGACACTAATGAAGCTGTGGTTTAATAAGTTTACAATTAATTTGAAATAAAACTGGCAAGGTTAATTGTATACAAATGTATATTAATATTGTAAATGTGTTGTTGTTCCCTCATCAAAAACTTGCCTGAAGTGTCACTTAAGTATGTTTTAGTAATCTAGCAATCTCTCCCTATGGTTCTGACCAATGCTCAGCCCACAACCCTACATCATCCATACTCCCACACAAGACAGTTCATCATAAATATACAAAAGCATGATACACAACTTGACAAACCTGATGCGACTGTGCACTAGTTTAATTAGTAAGATGTTGATTGTGTTGTTATAGCACTCTGAAAGGGCGTGAAGATCAAAAGGAGGGGAGACTCCAAAACTGTCAAAAACAAAAGTGAAACTTATCAAATATGTCAATATGTTGTTTTTGGTGAATATAGCATGTATGAAACATGGCGATCTTAATATGTTAAGAACTCATGAAATTTAATATCCCCTCGTTGAAAACCTACAGGAGCACTTTCCTCTCTCAATCTTTTCATAAAACGTTTTGCATATACAAACTATCATCATATGTTTAAAGCCAGTTTGGCATTGGAGCTTTAAGGACAGGCTGGTCAGTCATGTAAGGTTAGCCTAACTGTTGGTTTGGGTAATTGGCATTAGCGCCATTCACTATCGCGGAACAGCACAGCACGCATCATTTCCCCGGTACAAGTATCCACAATGACACTAAAGAATGACTAAGAAAACAGGCATTCAAAAGTACTAACCTCACTCATCTCTACTTCTGTGTGTGTAAACATGTACTACTGTGACGGTGCCAGAAAACTCCATCTACCCTGCCCATGTTACCAGTCATTAAACAATGCGATCCAACTTTATAGTTAACAAACAATTTTAACGTCTCATCCAATAATTGTATTTAATAAGCCTTCATGCTTAGATGTCAGGATTAATCAAATTTACTATTGTGATGATAGAAGGCAATTATTTAATTAAACTTGTCACACTGGATTTCTTTGGAATGTTGAGATGAATTTTGCCAATTATAATTGCCAATAATTGAATTATGACAGGGTTGCTGGGCTTCAGTGACTCAACCTGAGCATCTGAAAACCCGCCTTAAACCCGTGGAACACATGGTGCAGCTGGGCTTTCCACCGTATTTATGAAAATAGAGCTCCTCCAGTGACACAGACCTGGCTAGTCAATAAGAATCATTCTTAATAATTACCTACTCACTGGATTCAATTCCATGAAATTCAGTGTGATGAAAACTTTGCACCGTTGCCATGGAAATTAACAATTTAAACCAAAATATTGTATCTGTTGAATGGTCAAAAGTCTTCAAAATGTCTAACACAAAGCATGTGAATAATACTTTTCACATGATACTCAACAACTCTAGTAAAAGTATTTGTTTCCTCTATATTATAATAAATAGCATGGAATCAAAATCCATGTTTAAGAATCTATCATTTCTACTCATCAATTTTCAGCCTAGTAACAAGTTCATAGTAACAATCAATTTTCAGCCAGTCTACAGCCAATACTATGTCAAATTTTATGGTTTGGAGCAGAGATCAGACTTAGGGTGAATACATGTTTGTATTAAATGGCAATTCTATCTTGTTTAATTCATATTTAAAACTGTTTTCAAATACTAAATGAAATTGAATACATACATGGATATAATAAGATGTCTTTTTCATATCGCCCAGCCCTTAAAACAATTTGACAAAGACCTTGTAGAACCATGTATTTAAATGTATGCAAATTCACAATCCAAGAAGCCCACCTGTGTCTGCCTGTCCATACTTCTACATCTGCCCCTTTACTTCTGCATCACCCCTTATCACGTCACTCATGTCACTGATCTGTATGTGATCCAGATGATGCAAAGAGAAAAGACCCACACATACACTACATCTCCTCCTCTGTGGTGGAGGTGTGTGCAGACACTTGTCAGACAGTTTGACAGCCACAGCAGCACATCCGCTGGCTGGCCTCGGGCTCAGAGACACACACAGCCACAGCCTGTACAAAGGTGTGTGGTACAAAGCACTGGTTTGAGTCGAGAGATAGCACAAAGAAAGACAGAAAGAAAGTAGCGAGGGAGGAGGGCGTGTGGTTAACCTGACAAACAGCTAAAACTGCCACGATAAACAAACTTTCAAGGAGTGGTTAGTTCCTGTGAATTGGTTATTAATAGAATTCAAGCCTGCTTTAAAGGGAATGCATTGTTCACTAGTGACAAGAAAAAGGAAGAGCTTAAGTGCCATTAGTGCATTAGAGCTGTATAAAATATAAAGATCAATAGTTTATGGTGAATGATGTACACACTTTGTGACTGGCACTTCCATAACTTTTTCTGTTCATTGTTATGGTGATTACATAAGCTGTGTTAATATGTGGTTGTGGACACTTTCATTAACATTTTGTTTGTGCATTATTGACAAGCTTACTATCCTTAACTTCTATTATTCAAAAAAGAAAAATGCATTTTAGTTATTAAGTCAGGCATGTTCAAACTATGGCCCAAGGCCAAATGCTCATACCAGTTTGGCCCATATTTTAAGTAGTACTTTTACTTGCAAGTTTTTGAAAATTTACCTAGATAATGCCAAGATGATCAAACTTATTGAGAATCTATGCATAAACAAAGGTCTGATGGGTCATTCTCACCTGTTATAAATGCACATATTTTAATTATTCACTGTAATGACCACCAGTCCATGCCCTACATCAGCACTTCAGCTGTGTTTTCATATGCAGCCCTTGATAAAAAAAAAAAAGAAGAAAGAAAAAATCTTGGACACCCCTGCATAAAGTGATAAAGAACAACTTTCACTGGAAAAATGCAGCATTCAAGATAAGTCAAGTAATCCTAAAACTATGCTCAGTTTATATCATGTTAATAAACAGATATTAATGAATAATATAACTTTGACATTTAGTGGAAATCCAGGATGATGGATCCAGGGTGGTCATTAGACTTATATTTAAGAGGTACTATGGTGTGACTATAATGACTTTACAATAACCACAGAGACTCCATGTCAACACACACATCCATGTGCTACAGGTTGATCTACATATATGTAGATTGTGCTCACAGTTAATTGATAATTAAAGCGTATGTGCGAGCTTACACCAGAGATGGGCTAAACTGTCCAAACAGAAGCAGTGAATGGCCATGGCTTTACAGTAGGCCTATCTTCTGAGAGGGGGTAATTAAAGAGATTGGAGGTTTACTCAGTAACCCCTGATGAGCAGCTGGTCTCCGGCAGGTCAGCGGCAGCACATGGTGCGTGGAGTCGTGTGTGTTGAACTCCACCTGCGGGCTGTGTACACACAAAAGCGCCGTGATCCGCTTGACTGCTGCTAATGCGCCCAGCGGCATCTATCTGAGCTGAACAATACAGGCGCTGTTAAAGGTCCCGGATTAAAGAGCTACTCCGCTGACTCCCATGGGTGCTACCGGTGTGTGACGAGCATCACAAGGAAACTGGGTGACATAGGACCATCCACGTGTGCACTAAGTTTACCAGAGGCAAACAGTAGCGCTGTTTAATCACAGACGAGTTAGACGGGAAAGATAACATAACGATAAACCACAGTCACATTAAACAGCAACCTCGCCTGCAGCTGCTCAGTCAAGCTGCTCATTGTCTCACCCCAAACCGGAAGTGCACCAGTTACCAGATTCAACTATAACTTGTAATTTACCCGAGGGAAACGGAATTATCGTGATAGTCATACTGGAATTAAACTTATGGTCACCCGAAAACCAAAACTCTTTACGCGTAACTGAATCACGCGTTGGTGTCACACGTTTATTTTGAAAAGCCAACCAGAAGTCGTTTTCTATCGCTACAGTTGCATTGTATGTAAAGCGTTCACAAACCAGATTGCTTGATTTGGTTTTAATGAGCAATTTTCATCATTTTATGTGCCATAAACGCCGCAAACAGAATGACACCGTGCGTTTCAACCCGTTTAAACACGTCCTTTTGATTAAAAAAAAAGATTTGGTGACGCCAACGATGTGAACATGACAGTGGTCCCAGCCAGTGTGGGGCTTTTCTAAAATCAAACTGAGCCACCAACGGGCGCGTTAAAACATCAAGAAAAGCCAGAACAAATCGCCAAGCTCAAAATGGAGTTAACGATATGCAAAACTGAAACACCGCACAATACAGACCACAGCGCTCAAACTTCAAGAGTAAGCTACTTCTAAACAACAGGAAACTACTCACCGCGCCACCGACGAGAGCCAGATCCGGGATTTTAACGCATCCTTGTTCGATATAAAACTACAACGGGAGCAGCTCCGACACGGTGCGCTGATGTGATGTGTGCGGGGTAGGAGAAGGACAACACATGAACTGTCCTCAGGGAGAAAGAGCGAGGGAAAAGGGCGGGGGATGAGCGCGGAGAAGGAGGGGGAGAGGAGAGGAGGGCCACAGCACCTGCTCCACGGCGCTCCCCGGAGACACGGACACAGGAGGAGGGAGAGAGAGGGGGGGGGACGCGGAGGGGGAAGAGCCGGGCCCCCCCATCGCCGCTGATAACCCCAACGCCGCCCGGGCATGTTTACTGCCCGCTAGAGACAATCAGAGGTGTGAGTCCCCAGCCCCATGACCGCGCACTGAGCAGCGAATTAAGAACAACATTTGCGCATTCGGGGGAAGGAATGGAGTAAAGGCGTTAAGCGCGGGGGGTAAAAGGGCGGGCATGGCGCACTGAGTAAACACTATTATATCAATGCGCGTGTTTGCTTTTTAATAGCCAATGTAAACATGTAAAAAAAAAAAATAGTGCGGCCTAATTTTAGATGACGTCATGTGTGGCCAAGTGTGGATCCACGCACAAAATATATATAAAAATGGGTGTAATGTAATAACCTCTCTGCTCAGTGTAAAGTGTTGCTAAAATATCAATAGCCCAGTTGCAGTAAGCTACATTTATGTGATCTAGGCGCACTAAAACTTTTCAGAATGTTATAGGTCAGATCTGTGGAGAGTGAAGAATGTGTACTTTCAAAGTTTTTATTTTTATTTTTTTTCACAATAAAAACACTTGACTGACTCATGCAAAATACAATTAATGCCATGATAAGTAAAATTACAGGCAAAGCAGTAACATCTCCATGGACAGAAGGCAGCAGCATATCCTCCACCTTAAAAGTTGCATTGTGCAGTCATAACAAGCGTCTAATATGATAATAAGTAATAGAATAGCATACAGTACATTGTATAGTCTTATTGTGTATCCCTAGGCAAATCTTGTTCATTTTTACACTTTCAAACTAGAATTAGTTTGTGTCTGAAATCAGCATGTTAAAACCCTGCCTGGATCATGATCACTGACATTATCCACTTGTACATCCTCCAGGCTCTGCGTCAGCCCAGCATCAGCGCAGCCAGCCTCATTGAGTCCTTCTACACGTCCCTTGGGTCTTCTCTCTCTCTCCTCTCTTCCTCCTCTCTCTGGTCATCCATCCCTCCATCCCCGTCTCCAACCAGCTGCTCCACTTTGCAGATATTTAACAGCTGTTTTGCAATCACACTTCTACACTGCGTCTTTCCGTTTTGGCTTCTAAGTTTCATCTCTGGTTTTTGCTTGCTTGAAACATCACAGTTAAGTTTTGTATTTTTGGGGTATGTAGGGTGAGTGGTTCCACATTTTTGGTCTTGTAACCTCAGTAACCTCAGGGGGCCCATGGTAACACACCTTCTCTCTCCTTCTCGTGAGTGTTCAAAAGGTAAATAACATAATTTGTGTTGTTGGCTACGAAAATATGTGGTTAATGTGTCACTGAAAATAATTACAAATACAAAACATGTACATTTATTTCAGCTCTTGGGGTGGCAGTGGCGGTGTTAAGCCTCACCCACCAACAAGATGGTCAGCTGAGTGTATAGTAGTGTTGTTGTGTTTTTGGGCAAGACACTTAACTCACCTGGTATGCTTGTGAGTGGGACCAAAGGTACAGAATCAAAGCCACACTTCTAACACAGAGTGAAAGAAGTGAATTCAGAAATATTACTATAAATTAGAAACTAGAAACAAGAATAATTTAAGTTTTAGTTTAATACTGTGGAACTTTCTTGGCAAAACTAAAACATCTCCATAGTAACAATCTGGTGGCTCATCCTCCACCAGAAAGTCTTACAATTGCACATTTACATATTCTTACAGTACTGAGGCCAAAACACCTATTTTATGACATTTGATCCTGTATTGGTTAATGTATTAATTAATTTTCAATCATACTTAAATCTCAGTTATATATAATTTATATTAAGTTGATTACCCTACACAATTATGCACCCCTTGTAAAAAATACTTGCATGTACACACCATGGTGGTCCTGCTACCTGTTTGGGAAACACTTGTCTACTCTTGCTTAAAGACACATGCAGAAAATTAATGCATCCTATTTTTCCCTCCTCAGAAACAGCACCAAAGAGAAGAAAAGAGTGCAGTTCCATGTTAATCCCCCAAATCCAAACCTACACAGAGGAGGAAGGAGGGGAGGAACCATCATGATGCTCTGAATAGGTAGGCTGGATATGTCTATGGAGACCTGCAGCCTGACATGATTTATGGCTAGCTTGGGTGCTCCAGGCATGCTCTCTGGCTTTCCTCAGAGGTGGCTGTCTCACCTCCACCCTCTGTGACCTATACTGGTGTAGTAGTGTGTTTGGCTCTGTTTGACTGAGCAGCCAAAGTACAGTACAGTGTGGGGAGAGGAGCAGGTGCACTGAAATGTTTATGGTGAAATCTGGTGTTAAAAAAAAAAAAAAAGCTTAAAG
>KN511045.1:3104-14451 GCA_000787155.1 Scartelaos histophorus
TAAGAATCGTAAGCCATTCCTGGTTAAATAAAGGTAAATAAATACAAGAAAAAAATGTATGTTTAATAATTATTAGAGCTACCAACCATTAAAACAATAAATTACTAAAGCCTAAAGATTAAAAGACTGAAAATTAGACCTGTATAAAGAAAGGATTCATAATACTTTTTGATACACTTGAAGTAATTTGGATTTTTTGTATTTATTTATTATTTATTCATGTTTTGTTTTTTTTTTGTTTTTGTTTTTTTTATCATTAACACCTCTATCCTCTGACTGTCACGGTCACATTGACTCTGCACAGCTTTGAGCTTTTCTGTTTTCTCTGTTGGTCCCGGTCTCATACCACAGTTTGGCCAGCAGATGGCAGCAGCTCCCCTCAGAGCGCTGCGTCTCCGGAGCTGTCCCTGGTGCTGTCCCTGCCTTCGCTGCGAGCGCTTCACTTTTTACCTCTTCTCCTAAACCTGATCCAAATCAACATGCTGTAGCTGTTTCTTAACTAGAATGCGATTTCGGTTTTAATAAAGTAAACAGCAAATCACTAATCACTCCATTTAAACTCGCGCAATTCCTCCAGCAATGAGATACACCGCTCCCCAAAACTCCCAGACACTAAAACTAAAACTACATAGTGTAAAAGAAGTGACAAACGCGTTCTCTGTCCTCTTCGTCTGTCTGTGCGGTGAAGAAGTGAGCGCCGAGGCACAAAACTCCCGTGCGCTCTGACGTATCCACCGCCGCTCCTATAAATGAATTCACGTCGTCACCGAGCGCAGATGATTCGCAGTACCAGCGAGTGAGCCCGGCTGTCAACACTCACATGCTCCCCAAACACGCACGCCCCCCTCACGCGCGCACGCACCCACATACACAAGCTGCACGAGTCTGCGTCATGCGTCCTGAGAGCCACGGCACGAACTCGGCAACTTCGATGGAACCCGGTGAGACGCACGGCAGCAGCAGCAGCAGCAGCAGCGGCAGAGCTAGAGGCTGACTGACTGGACCGGAGGAGGAGAGGGGAAAAGTTGCCATGGATTTCATTTCGAGCGGCAACGGGAGCAACGCCAGCGGTGCCAGGGCGGAATGGGACGGCAACGGCACGGGCACGGGCGCCGGGTCGGGTCCAGACGTGGCGCTGAGTTACCAGATCATCACCTCGTTACTTCTGGCTGCGCTCATCCTCTGCTCCATATTTGGCAACGCGTGCGTAATAGCTGCCATCGCGCTGGAAAGGTCGCTCCAAAACGTCGCCAACTACTTGATCGGTTCCCTCGCGGTGACAGATCTCATGGTATCGGTCCTGGTCTTGCCCATGGCCGCTTTGTACCAAGTTCTAAACAAGTGGACTCTAGGCCAAGAGATCTGTGACTTGTTTATCTCTTTGGATGTACTCTGCTGTACATCGTCTATTCTCCATTTGTGCGCAATAGCCCTGGACAGATACTGGGCCATAACAGACCCCATAGACTACGTCAATAAGCGCACGCCGAGACGAGCAGCGCTTCTTATCAGTGTCACCTGGCTCGTTGGCTTCTCCATCTCCATCCCTCCCATGTTAGGATGGAGGAGCGCAGAGGACAGAGCCGACCCGGACGCGTGCAGCATCAGCCAAGACCCCGGTTACACTATTTACTCCACGTTTGGCGCTTTCTACATCCCACTTATCCTCATGCTGGTCCTGTACGGGCGGATATTCAAAGCGGCCCGTTTCAGGATCCGAAAGACGGTGAAGAAAGCTGAGAAAGTACCAGAAAAGTGCTCGTCTCTTTCGCCCGCAATATTCCACAAGAAAGTCAACGGGAACTGGAGGCGAGAGGAGGACTCCAAGAACAGCTCCCCGTGCGTAAACGGCGCCGTGAAGCACCAAGACGAGGGGGAATCACTGGAAATCATAGAAGTTATCAGCAACTCCAAAACGCACCTGCCTCTACCCAATACACCCCAGTCTTCGTCGTATGAAAACATCAACGAAAAGAACTCGGGCGCGAAGAGAAAGCTGGCACTGGCAAGAGAGCGCAAGACAGTCAAGACACTTGGGATAATCATGGGGACATTCATATTTTGCTGGCTGCCATTTTTTATCGTGGCCCTCGTGCTGCCTTTTTGCGCAGAGAGTTGCTACATGCCGGACTGGTTGGGGGCCGTAATTAACTGGTTGGGTTACTCCAACTCCCTCCTAAACCCAATCATTTATGCCTACTTCAACAAGGACTTCCAAAGTGCTTTCAAGAAGATTCTTAGATGCAAATTCCACAGACCATAGGCGGGAAAACAGACTGCAAAAAGTCTAGGAAACGAATTCAGGGACTTGTCTAAGAGTGGACACATACCGAACGTTATATTGGACTATATATAATGTACACGTTCATGTCTATTCAGTGTTGTAGCTACAATATATAGCCTCACAACGATGGCACTCATCCTTGTAATGCCACGCCAAGAGACTGTGTCAAGTCATGCAGCCGTTTCCATGCATTTTTGTCATCGAGAGACACACGTGGGTTCAGTGACATCATACATGCGCTTTGTAGCACAGTGGAACAATAAAAGCAATCCGAGTTTCAGAAAATAGCCTGCGGGTTGTCACTCAGTGGTTCAGAAAAAAAGGCAAGCTAACAAGGCAGATTCAATTAGGGCCTATAGTTCACGAATCACATTGGATATGCCTCATTATTGCACTGTGAATTTTCATGGTATTGATCTCGGAGTTTAAAGGGGAGAAGGGCTATGACAAATATGGAATGTGTTTTCAGGGCATCGTAATTATTTGTATTATGATTTTACTTTTGATTTATTTCTTTTATGAGCGGACAAGTTAAAAAACAAACAAAAAAAAGATAAAATAACGTACATACCTTGCTAGGTTTATCCAAAGTATGGCTCACGGGCCTAATGTGGCACGCAAGCTGTCAGCGTCCGGTCCCGACGAGTTCAATCGGAAATACAAATATTTATTTAAAAACATGCAATGAGATAGTTTATGATTTTTATATTGCTGATACCACTCCAACCACTTTTGAAAAACAAACAAACATATAGATACAGATTTATTTATTATTTAACAACTAAATTGATGTTATGTTAATGAATGAGGGCCTGCACAACATCTCACTACATGACACTGCAAAAGGATATATGACGCCACATGTAACCAGATAACACTTTAATTAGAAATAAAGGAAAAAAGTTACAAATTATTTTTTACTAATTATTTTTACAATGGGAAATATAAGTCTTTCAAAGATTGTACTACAAAGGGATTTTAAATTATGGGACTATATTAGGCCTAGAGTTGTGTTATGAAAGACGACATGTTAGTGGATTTGTCATCATTTATACTAAATTATCATGTGGGGCCCTGAAAATAGACTGTAGTTTGAGATTGACCAGACGTTATGTTATATAATTTATAGGCACAGAGAATACGATATAAGTTCTCATTGCTATTTTGTTTCTGTTTTGGGTAAGTGCTTCCAATGACATGTGGAGATGAATGTGACAGAGATGGAGAAGGCTATTTTAACAATAAACATGGAAATATATTGTCAATTTTGTGACTTGTATCAAATTACAGTATTTTAATTTAGTAGTTATAAATACACAATTGAATGTAAAGCTACTACTAATACTACTACTACTACTACTACTACTACTACTACTTTATTTTCTTACTTATAAACATGAACTTAAACATCATTTATTTGTACATGCTCAGTAATGTAGTTGACAATAGCACAGTAAAAAGTCCTTATCTTACATATATGTGAGGAAAGAATAGAAAAAACTTCTTCTACTATTTACTACTACAGTACTACTACTACTACTAGTACTACTACTTTACTTTCTTACTTATAAACATGAACTTAAACATCTTATAAATGTATTTGTACATGCTCAGTAATATAGTTGACAATAGCACAGTAAAAAGTTCTTATCTTACTGTATATGGGGAAAGAATAGGAAAAACTTCTATTATTTACCACTACAGTACTACTACTACCACTACCACTACTACTACTACCACTACTACTACTACTACTACTACTACTACTACTACTACTACTACTACTACTACTACTACTACTACTACTACTACTAGTACTACTAATTCAGTGTGAATGAGATGAAGGTTTGACTCACACTGGCTGCTTTATTAGTTGCATTAATGCATATTTCATGAAGAAAAGCCTTATGTGGGCCATGCATTTCTACATTTAGTTTAGTTCTTGGTCAAGGCACCACATTTTTCTCATGGAATGTCTGCCGAGTTCTGGTTATAATTTTGAATTCTGTTTGCACAATGTAAAATTATTTCCACAAAATCCTGATTGGTAAAATATTAGCAATGATTATTATAATTTTACAATTTCAGCAGTAGTTTAATTTAAAAATGTCTGTAAACAAAATTAATTTACTTGTAGCAAATTGTATCTGAGTACAAATTACTGCATTGTATTTTTAAACAGATGAAATCCTTACCAGCAAAAAATACATGAGAGGTTTTTAGTGGGCCAGGTTAGATCTTTGTTTCCTCACATGTTGTTCACAGTTGCGCCTGTAGCTTACGGCCAAACCAAGCCAACAATACAGAGAGAAGAATAGAAAATACTTCAGACAAAACATCGCAAACGCACTCAAAAGAAAGTAGTGGTAAAAGTTGTATGAATATTTTACCTCAAAGGAGTAGTCGGGGTAAAACATAGAAGAATTTATTTTTTAAATCTAATAAAAATAAAGCTTCGAATGGAAAACACAGGGAAATTCAATTAAACAATTCCTTCCTGATGTAAGGGACTTTGATCAACAGAGGAACTTTTCTTGTGGAGGGTCCAACCACCTCCCTGTCTCCATGGATGTTTTACTGTTTTACCTTGATTATTCCACAGTATGGAAATAAACTTGATAATAATAATGGAGACAGGTAATGGTCAGATCTATGGAGAAGTGAGCCTGCACCTTGTAAGAATTCATGTTTTTAAGATGTATCTGAGCTATAAAACACCTGTAACTGGACAAATGCAAGGGAGTTATGTTTAATGACCTACTGTCTACCAGTTCAGGAAAAGAAATAACATCTCCATGGCAACAAGCAAGTAGTGAACCCTCCACCTTGGAAGTTACATAATGCACCTTTAAATATTTGATGTGCGCAGTTCGGGCTGGGACTCGGTTATTAGATCTAGATTTTCAAGACATCCCTGACTAATTATAACATGTGTATTTTAATAATAATAATAACAAGAGCAATCAGAGATTTCTGATCCGGATCATTACCAAAATTTAATGGAGTGGTCCTTGGGCCAAGATCTACCTCTGGTAAAAATTTAATGAAGATCCGTCCAGTAGTTTCCGAGAAATCCTGTCCACAGACAAATAAATAAATAGACTTGACCACGTAATCTCCTTGGCGGAGATAATAATATGAAATGACATGAAATAATAATATAATAATAAGATGTGTTAAAACCAGTCTAAACAATTAAAAGCTAAAACGCATAATTTAAAAGTCTTATATTACGCAAAATTGTCTCTTGCGAGCTTTAAACCATGTGATATTGTTGTTACCTCATCAAAAACATACATGGAGTTGCATTTTGTCTCATTTACCCATTTGAGTAATTTTATATTAGCCTGTCTACATCTCCAAAGCTCAGAGTTTAAAAACACAGTGGAGCACTTCCTGACATCACAGTTTGAGAGAAGAACACAGGCTAAATATGCAGGGCTTGGGTGTTAAACGTGTGAATGTAACAAAACACGACTCCAGGTTTGTGATAAGGAAATAACATTATAACATAGATCATAAAATAGTGTAATATGGGCCCTTTGACACATTTTAAACACACAACGCGCAGATTCTAGTGAAAAATTGCCCGTCAACTGAATTCCACATTGACTTACTATGGTGAAAGGAACTGTTATGAAAATGCTCTAGCACTAGGGCTATTGAGGAAAATATACTGTGCAGTGTTCCACAGGAGGTGAGCATTCCCCCCATAAAAACATATTGCCTTCCTGAACATAGACGAAGGAGAGATAAGGAGAAAAACATGCAGGAAGCAGTAATTATTAATGAAAGAGTATAGCCCAGAGTGGAGAACACATCAGTCACGCCAAGCAGACTTAAATCCACTTAGAGCCGATACCAAGATAAAGCTTTAAAGGGGGGGAAAAGAAGCTAGAAAACTCCTTCCAAAACAGGGCCCGCATGCTGTCTGATGATATAGCCTGGTGTGGGTGGAGAGGTGGCTGGTCGTCATGGTAATGTGTCACCCGGGGTCGAGGGGGTAAGACAGCGGGCAGAGAAGGGCATGGGTGGCGTGTTTGAAATCGCAAGAGGCATCTATAGAATACTAATGGACAGACAGGCTGGGTGAGGACAGCTTTCTATACGGTTCAGATAACGCATATGATTAAAGGGCCCACGTGACACTATTTCTTCATCTGTTATAATGTTGTTTCCTCATCAAAAACATACCTAGAGTTTTATTTTATTCGGTTTAACATAGAAATCCTGCATAATCTACATATAGACTGTGTTTTTTTGTCGAACAGAAAACACTCTAAACGCCTTCACTATAATCATCTGGATAAAAAGGAAACTGTTAACTTGAAAACCACCACTTCATGACAAAAGTCTCCAATTCATTAATATTCTTGGTTTTACATGCTGCAACCAGATTTTTCAAATCCCACCGGAGATTTTCAGTGGGGTTCAAGTCAGGCGAAGGTTTCCAATTCATTAATGTTCTTGGTTTTACATGCTGCAACCGCCTTTTTCAAATCCCACCGGAGATGACTGTGATGGCCACTCTAGCATCTTCCAGGACTTCTTCTGAAACCAAGCCCCAGTGGACTTTGAGGTGTGCTTGGGATCACTGTCCTGTTATAGGATCCAGTGACTCCCAACCGTCAGTTTCCTCACAGATTTCATGACATTTTTTCCCAGGATATCTTGATACTTGATTGAATCCATCTTGCCCTCCACACGTTGCAGGTTTCTAGAGCCAGAGGAAGCAGAGCAGCCCCAGAGCATCACTGAGCCTCTTCCATGCTTTACTGTAGGCATGTTCTTTTCAGCGTATGCTTCATTCTTCCTCCTCCAGACATACCGCTGATCCATAGGCCCAAAAAGTTCCAATTTTGTTTCATCTCTCCACGGAAAAGAAACCCACAACTTTTTGGCTTATGTATATAGTTTTGAGCAAATTGGAGATCCCTTTGGGTCAGTAGTGGAGTACGTCTTGGAGTTGCTGACACCAAGTCTTGCTGTAAGTCCGTTTGGTTTCTTATTACCTGCCTCCTCAGGACTCTGGTGCAGCTGTTGATAGTTTGTTCTTTCTGCCACATCCAGGTAGTGTAGCCACTGTTCCTTTAACTTGAAACTTTTGAACTTTGCTTCCAACTGTATCTCTGGGAACAATCAGTGCCTCATTCAGTGCCTTATTGTTGTATCCTTTTCCCTGTTTGTGCAACGATCTCTTCTCTAAACCTTCTCTTAACATAGCCATATTTCTAACATGCAATAAAACGTCCTTGTCAGCAGTCGAGATATTTGAGGGCTTCTATGTCAAGCACACTTGATGCAGCTATAGTTCCAGCCCTTGACAGGTTACATCTGGTACTTGAGGCCACGCCTGATTTACTCTTGTGTGGCTCTTATGAGGAATTCTGTTCAGAGGGGTTAATCATTTTGAGACTGTAGTCATTAAAAGTTGAATTTTGTGTTGAATTTGGAGAAACCACTTGTAAGATTACTTGTGTTGAGAAATTTAAATTGTTCTTGTTTCATTTCTTTTTTGTAAACAGCTGCTAATTTGTAGATTTAGCCAATAAACCGAATTAGCAGTGGGGCTTGAATAATTTTCTGGGGGTTCTGGAGACATTATTATGCTTTGTCTATGGTATTAAAACACATTGTATTTATTCAATTATAGGTGCTTCTTTTGCTCAAAAATACCTTGAAAAGCAAACATTCTTATACTGTGAAGTGAGCTCACCTCTCCATAGATATGGTCTGTAACTTGGAGTGGTGAAGTCAGCTAGGACTATTTGTCATCAAGGAGATATATATGGTTTAAAGAAGACACATTATGCAGCTGTTTGTTGTAAAGTTGTTTGCTATGACACCTGTTGATCATTATTTTGAATGATATTGTATTTGCAGTATAAAATTACTTAATAAAGGAAGTTGCATTACTGAGTCAAACCTGCAAAACTGATTTTTCTGCCCCCTTAGGGTTAGGGTCAGGTTGGAGCTTCCCCACTTGCTCTGGATAGCCACAATTTACAGTAAAAACAGTAGAAACCGTCCAGTCTTTATGGTTCGTCCAGTTAAAATAGCCCAAAAAAGCTTCAGACAGAGCAGAGCCTACAGTTAGCATCACACTAGCTGCAAAGTATCAATACTGTCGTGGATTTCATGGCGCTAAACCAGGACAGACTGCATAAAGGAAACTTGAGAGTAGCTTTAGCCACAGACACCGCACGATTCACTGTGTGGAGTTATGACGTCCATATTCTCCGAGGGGAATTGTCCAATGAAAGGCAGTCTAACCAGATTATGCTATAACACAGGGGGAGGCTTTTGTCATTATTTGAGCCTTGTACTTCCCTGCCAAAAGCAACATTAACTCATAAAAAGTTTCAAAGCAAAGTACGCGGAGAGAGAACGAGAGAATGAGGTGGGAGAGGGAAAGTGCAGTATCACAGGACGCTTATTGTTCACGGCGACGGCGGCACATCAGGAAGGAGAAGAGACGAGGGAGAAGGAGGAGAGAATTAAAAGACGGGGAGAGAAAGAAAGATGGGGAAACATGAGGGAGAGAGAAGAGAGAGAGGAGAGAGAAAAGGGAGATGGAACAAAAGAGAAAGACACCGATAAGTAGAGAGGTGAAAGGGATGGAGGAGAAAGAAAGGAGAGCGATAAATGGAGACGGAGAGGACGGGATGGAGAGGGGGGTAAAGGGAGGACAGAGAGCAGACGCAGTGAAATGAAAGAGAAACCAAACTGATGTATACATGCACAGATAAATGCAAAAGAAAAGAGAAAGGCGATGGAAGAGAGAAAGAAAGATGGAGAAAAGGGGACAGAGAGAGGCACTGAAATGTATTGAATGTTATTTGAGATATGCACAAATGAAGGAATGGAATAGAAAAAGACTAGATAGATGTTGAGCGTGCAAAAGAGCTTTATTAAATATTTATTCATGCACATATGTCCAACAGTAAGAATGACAAAGAAAGGGAAAGAAAGTACAAGAGAGTTAGAGAGAGGAGACAGAGAAAAACAAGGGAACAGGTGTAAGGGAAAAAGAGAGTTATATATAGAGTGAAAAGAGGATAGATGTAGATAGAGAAAGGGAAAGAAAGGGAGAGAAAAAGAAAAAAAAGAGGGTTTGAGAGGGAGAGAAAGAGCTGCAGAGACACACATAGAGACATAGGCCCATTTCATATCATTACATTTGTGTTCAAACAGATTAGATTACACAGAAGAGTGACCTTTACTGAACCGACGATGTAATCTGACAGAGCAGGATTGGCCTAAACATTCATTCACTAAAACGTGGAGGAGAGAGGGAGGAGAGGGAGGAGAGGATGAAATGAAATCCGAGCATTGGATTTCTCATTTTATTACATGTGCAGCACTGCCCCTGGCCCAAAGCGCATAAGACCTGACCGGCCACATGCTTATTACTGTACCTCCGCACGCCCACTGAGGACTGGATTCAGAGAATTGAGAGCCATTGTGATTGAAAAGGCAATTGCTGGTCAGTATTTCTCCGTGTTACAATAGTTTTCAAATCAAAACTAAAAAATGTATGAAGCAGAATATAACTTTCGGTATAATGTATTCTAAAATATTTGAGTTTTTTTGGGCATTTTTCTGACTTTAAAGGGCTCATGTGATGCTTTTGGGATCTGTTATAATGTTGTTTCCTCATTAAAAACATACTTGGAGTTGTTTTAGTTTGATTCATGCATTTGACACATAAATCCAACAGATTTTGGCTGAGATTTTGGCTTTCAAACAGAAAATGCTCTGCTCCATTGTGTTTTCAAACTCCATGCATTGCAAATTTCTCTGATCTGGCCAAGATTTTAAAACTTATCAGTTTATTCATCTTATTTTAAGATTTATTATATTCTTACTAGTTCTGAGAGTGCTTCATTCTAGTCTAGAGGTAGTTTATTTTAAGATAACTTCAATTCAATTCAATTCAATTCAATTCAATTCAATTCAATAATATTTATTTCATTCATTAAAACAAAACAAAACAATGCAACATATCTGCATACAGTATTACAGATTTAGTACAATTTTGGTCACTTATCACTTATGATAAATTGTTCTATACAGTAAGATAATTTCATCACTTTTAGTAATTTTTACTTTTAGTAAACTTTTTTGCAGTGTCCACCTTCTCTAGAATCTCTTGAGTTGTCCATCTCTACTCATCTCTACTAAACTAAAGGTAAAAGGAGCTGAAAACTACTGCTTCATGACATCACAAGGTGGAACAGAACATTTTGCGCTTTTGAGCTGTACAAATAATAATAATAAAGGCACAAACAAGTGTGAATGAAGTAAAACACAACTCGGGGTATGTTTGTGACGAGGTCACGTATGGGGCATTTAATCTAACCAAGTGCACTGGGAGAAAAGCTTACAACATCTGCAGGTACAGAGACAGCTTTTTGTTGTTGTTCTTTTCATTTTTGTCTTTGGAATAAAAATGTTTTTACAGTTGGCTTGTCCTTTTGGCCCTTCTTTGCTATCTGTCCTTAGCTGTCGCACCACAGAGCAGGTCAGTCTGTGCAGAACATCTGTGTTTGTGATGATGGCAGGACCTCCGAATGAAAAACACACAGTCACATCAAGAAAATACAGCCTTCAAAAAGAGAAGCTCCGTCCACGAATACAACCTGGGAGCATCTGGTGAGGGTAAAGGCCCAACCACTAAATGAAATGAAGATGCAAAAAAAAGTTTGCTTCAATCTGTCAAGCAACACAACCAAACTGCCCCCGATGTTCTCAAATACTACATCACCAAACATATACAGACTACACGTACTACAGAGACTGTGCAAATGCAGTATATGTACTTACTTTACTTTACTCTTACTTTTCTGACAACTTTTTTAGACTTCACTGACATTTATGGTCTTTAATAATATATATTTGCACATAAAGTTGTATACTCACCTGGAAACAGCATTTTGTAATGTAGAGAGAAAGAGAAAGAGAGAAAGAAACTGGGTGAAAGAGAGGAAGTGAGTGAGTGAAAGAGAGAGAGAGAGAGAGTGGGTGAAGGAGAGCGTTAAAGAGAGAGAGAGAGAGAGAGAG
>KN511056.1:0-14048 GCA_000787155.1 Scartelaos histophorus
TATACATACATACAGATGAAAATAAACTTTTTAAATGAATGTAACTGCTCCTCTCAACATTTTATCACTACTGTGAAAATTTCATCTTCACATACCAAATACTACTGAATATTGTACATTAAAATTTAAACACAGTCCGTGTCCTGTCGATTCATTTAAGAAATGATGGTGCCTTATGTCATCTTTAAAAAATTCTTACAGTTTCTCCTGGGTGGTGCTTCCCTCCAAAGTCGTAATTATTCAGAGCAGGCTCAAATCATTACTAGGCCTGTAACATATCACCTGTTGCTTAAACAAGTAAACATCTATACCAGGCATTCGGCTTTCATCCTCTTCTTCCTGTCTTTGATCAATATTTACGTGGTCACCCATCAGCCATCAATATGTTCACCAAAGAGAGGCCCATTGTGGTCTAATTACAGGCCTACTGCTCTGTGTAGCTGAGCCAATGCCTGGGTGATTAGGATTAGAAGTCAGTTGGGGCATGCTTCAGTTCCTACTCGGCCTTTCAAGTGGAACCAACAGCTTGAAACCAGGGAACAGGGCAGACAATGCATAGAGCAGTACTCTCCTGGAGGACATTTTAAAATCTATTGGTGGTGACGTATCTGTTAGATGCAGCTCACAGACAGTAGATGTAGCGTGGTTAAGCATATTGTATGGATCATTAGGAGCACATGGGGCATATGGCAAGGCTCAAGGCATTTGTTGTGCTGTGATCCCATGGTGCACCCTTTTTCTTTATGAATGAACCTGAAACACTGAACACTAGTGACAACATTGTTACAACAACACAGACAAAGTTTTCAATGATTTTCAGTACATTATGATTAGAGTATACTCAAAGAAATGAAAATATCCTAAGGCACAAAATGTACAATTTACAGCTTCCTTGTCTTTTTTTTGGAAAGACCTGATGTGTGAAAGAGTGCCTGGGCTGACCAGGCATTCAATTCCAGGGCGTTAATACTGGCATGGAGGCTATCACATGGGCTGCTGCCCAAACCCTTTGGCTAATGTGTGTGTAGTACCAAATGTAAATTTAACATTTTAAATTAAAGTCATGTAAAGTCTATCGGTCTTTTCTAGACTTTAAGCTTTATTGTTTAATGTTCAGGCACACATGGACTCTGAATGATTCATAAAGCACTTTATGCGTGTGCATACATATCCTTGTATATGTAGAGTTAATATACTAGCCTCCTCCATCCACTGATAACCATGGCTGTTTTATTTGAATTACAAACATTTAGCAAATCTGTTCAAGATGGCCCTAAGTCTGTGACTAGTCCATGTTAAACCCGGAGTGGTTCATGAAAGAGAACTGTACCAGAGGGAACACTGGCAGGAAACACCTTCCACTTTATTATCTTTCCTTGTGTTGTCGCTGGCAGAGTTAACTCTCTAATCTCAATGAATGGTGCGGCCGGCACGCCATCTCCACATAACTCCTCTCTTTCTCAGGGCCCCTCTGCATTTATCTTCTACCAAGACCACACGCTCATTTCTCACTGTGTTAGGTCAAGAATAGGTTGCAGAAACGAGTTGTTTAATTAATATGCAAAAAAAGTCATCAGTGTTACCCAGTTAAGCAAAGGGCTACAGCGCATCTGTTCATGAGTTTGCAGTGATTAAAAATTAGTGTTGCACTCTCATCTACTATAATCATGTTCGTGCATCTATCACAATTGGGTCCACTGGGGTCTGCACTACATGTAAGGCTAATGTTAGACTATAGGCGACAAGAGAACACACACACGCAATCACCGCTACAGACGGACTTTAGCAAGATTTATGATATGGCATAATGAGTCCATATTAATGCAAGAACAAAAGCTACACCGAAGCTCAAAGTCCAGATGTGCTCCGGTAATATGGGTTCCTGTTTCATTCAGATATTTGGTCTTGTAAGAGGCTGTTTGTTTTCATTAAAGGAAAGTTCAAACTGAAGTCATGTTAAAACAGTTCCCTCTCAGTACCATTTGACTGTAGGCTGTTAGATGGGCCATTGGTATTTTGTATGAAGAAAATGTGTAGCAAAATTAAACTTTGGACATCATTTGAAAATGATAAAGTATACAATTTAATTAACTTGGCCAATGGAACAATGTTCACAGTCTGAAATACAAAAATGTTCAGCAATGCAATGGGTGCTGTGGTCTTTTATACAGTAAAGGAAGGGAGACTTTAACTAACACAGAGGTCATCTATTGAGGGCAAGATGATATGATAGAATGTTAGAATGAGCCACAATTTATTATGTGCTATATTTGCAATATATGCATTATGCTTATCTTAAATATGAATTTGTATTATTTGATATTGCACAGACATTATAATATGGAGATAGAACTATTTTTACCCTAACAGCTGACTTGCTTTGTCCTACTTCCGAACCTTGCTTCAGCTTCAGGGTACTGTAGGCATAAATTGGCAAAACAGTAATAATCAACATAACATTCTTAATCCAACAGTATTTAGGCAGCAGATCGAGGCGCTGGACTAGAGTACTCACATGCACTCACTGAATAGTACAAACACTCACTAATCCTACTGCAATGCAGCTTAATGTCCAGATGAATAGGCTTTGTCCATTATCTGTAGTTTATAGACATTATAACCCTGTGGCAGGATAATGATATACTGTTTCTTATGTACACAACCAAAAAGTCAAATTTCTGGTTTCCCAGGCAAAACATAATCCATTCTGGACCAACATATGGGAAAACACTGGACATGCTTGCTTGCCCTAGTTTTCAGCAACAATATAATGTAAGTAATTTAGACATGTAGACAATAGACATAAAGAAAATGACTGATGTATTTGATCCACACAATGCTAAGTGGCCTGTTGACCTCTGTCCAATGGTGCGGATGGATGAGGATTACCATAAAGAGAACAAGTTGGCAGCAAATTAAACAGATAAGGATTCACATTAAACTATGTTCAGCATCTTTAAAAATATTCCTTTTCCCAAATGAAAGACAGTATTCTTGTTCATTCTAGTTTGGGCACATCTCTCATTCTTGCTGTTTGGTGTTTATGGTACAGTGTTTCAGATGAAAGCCTGTAAACCTCACAGCTCTGTGTTTGTGTTCATGTCTAAATGTGGAGGGAGAGCCGTCACTTGGCACAGTGAGGACAGTTGGACTCATCAAAGAAGGTTTAGTGCCACTGTATCTTACAAACCAAAAACAATGGCAGGAAAGGGCTGCACGTCTCCAGGAGATGAACCTCGCACAAACATCTTGAGGCGAGATTCATTAGACTGGCGCTGATTTTGTATAAAGGGGGGGTCTGTCTATTTCCTGTTTTGACCGCTCACTGAGGTGATGACGGTGTCCTGTGTGTGCCAACAGTGCTAATGATTGTAAGGTTATGGGGCATAACTAATGCAGTCATTCAGTGCTCCATTATATCCACAATAGGAGGAGAGGGGACCATGCATCCGCAAGTCTGGACATATGTACTGGCACCAGCTCCATCTAATCATTAGTGCTGAGTAGAAGTGATGCTGTGACTGTGCACCTCTGAACACAATGGTTTGTTGAGCAGTGGACAGAGGACATCCTTCCCATATGGGCTGTGGATTCTGTCTCCAAAACTAATCTGCTCCCACTGTTTATAAAATAAACAGACCCCAACACCAACCTACAGGCTGACCAGCTTCCCCCTTCTGTGCCCTCTGCCATGCATCTGGGTGACCTTTGACCTGCTCTATTTGAACTATGCTTCCCGTCTAGTGTAGCCACATGAACCATAGTGGCAAATCTGCACTGTAGGCATTTTTCATTGAGCGGAAAAGGGGATTACCACTATATCCCATAGTCATGGCAGATAAGCCCCCCCCCAACGCATACACAAACAGAAAGTTAGTGCCCACTGAAGTGATTAAGACTATGTGAGGTTATAGTAATAGCTTATGGTAGTAGCATATCAATTTTCTTCAAATATTTGGTTCCTAAATTAACAATATCCTCCCCACAAAATCATTTATGTTTTTCCTTGCTGCAGTTATATATATAAATCATGTTAATTGGACTTTCGCATGAATGATTATATGAGTCATTTTAGTGGTGTCAAGTTTCTTCTAATTACTAAATCTGTGCTAATGAAAGACAACTGCATTACTTTTTCAAAACAAAGGCTATTTTCACACAGACTACCCCCACACTCATAAGCCTCCCCTCTCCGTGAGCCTTACTCCACTATAGGCCCAGTGCTGGTGGAATGAGACGAGATAAGCCTGCGACCGGCCTCCGTCAACACACAGGGGCATGCCAGAGCGACTAGAGTTACAGACAGCTCTCCATTGGGGCTCGGCGGGTGTGGGACAGCCCTGCCCAGACAGGGGAGTGTGCTAATCTGCCCCTGACCGGCTCACTGATGCCCACCATCTGTGTCTGTAACTTATCACCCGCCAGCAAGGAGCCTCCGCAGGCCTAACCCAAGTAAACAAACACCTAGAGAGAGCCATTTACAGCTAATTCCCTACCTTACTCCCTTAATTACTCATTATCAGTGGATTCAGCGTCACCCAAAAGCAGGAGAGGCAGCGGAAGGGGAAGACTGCTGTGAGGCAAATGCAACCACAATAGTCATCTGACAGTTATCCAAATGCTTTATAATGTATACCTATCAATGGGTTTCAGAATGATTAGAAATTAGGACCAATTAACAATTTAAAACAAAATAGAACATATAATATAATATGAAACTCATGAATACCCATACTTGATACTTTTGTAGCAGCCATCACTGTTGATCCTAAGCATAATTACAAAAACTGTTAGGTGCAGAGGATTTACAGTGGAAAATGTCACATGAAAATAATATACAGCTTTTTAGTCTGTCTGAAACAGGCCTCTAGTAAAGCTTAACAAAATAAGCACGAAGAAATGATTGACTATGCCTTCCTCCCTGTCCTTGCAGATATCTGTTCAAAGGAGTTGCTCATCACCAAAAGATACAAACCAGTGGACAGCAGGTAATCTATGCTTCAAACACTAAATAGCGCTGTGTTGTTTCGGCCTATTAGCAAATCTGATTCATGTGGCATTACAACATTAAAGGGTCTATAGCAAAATGTCTTTCAGTATTGATTTCATATGCACAAAAAATGTAATCAGTGTAATAGTAAATTCTTTCCCCAAAGTGCTCCAAAAATCATGTTTTTACTGACACCTCAATTAAAAAGACCCAAGCTAATTCATCACATTGCCGTATCCGTACATTTACACTCATCTCTGCCCTCTGAGATTTCGATATTCTTTCAAATATCGTGATGTGACCACAGTTTTAGTCTGCCCACGTTTGCGAATTGGACCCACCTACACTGACAGCTTTATTTAGCAGCAAAGTTTGAGTGATGTCTGTTTTATTCGTCATACCTAAGAGTTGCGCCTCCAGCCTTTGAGAGCCAGGAGACGAACAGGGTCAGAAGGGCAGAAGGACGGTGCTCTGGGGGGACACAGATTAAACAAAATGCCTAAAACCCCTGGAGGAGGCCATACAGGTGTGCACCACTTACCAGCACACAACCCCCCACCCCTCCCATTTAGAATACCCTTTAGGCAAATCAGTGGGCTTGGAATTATAACGCTTCATTTAGCTTGTTCCCATTCATTCATATGTTTAAATGCATCTCGACAAGCAACCACCACAGTAGTAAACACGGCTAAATGACTTCTCTTCTCCCTTTTTTGCTAACATCTGCTAATGCAAGGCTGTATGCCCGCTGGGAGTAGCTGCTGGAATGAGAACGGTGATGACATTTAAAGCACTTTACTAAATGCACCCAAGAGAGATTTGGGTTGTTTTTGAACATTAAATTTACCTCAATGTATTAGCCGTATATATTTTCAATTTGGAGCCCATAAATGGAAGAAAAATGATGGAGCCAAATGTGCCAAGACTTAGGAAAGCAGACTGAAAACTTCAACAGTAGTCTTTGCTTATTATGATTTTAAATAGCTGGCAAGAGCTAACAGAAAACATTTGCAAAGTTTTAAAAAGGAGTCATTTTATCTGATAAGAGGCGAGAAAGAGCTCAACATTCGAAATAGCAGGTATAAATATTTTGTTTTTTGGGTTAGGGGTTATCAGTGGGCAGTTGGACTCTTGAGTGAAAGAACAACACAGATGATTCAATTATCCAGCTCAACCTTTGCCCCGGGATCCTCCTTCTCTTGTTCCCTCAGTGACATAAATTAGTTTTATTTCTGCTGCCATGGAGAGTTCACCTGCGCGGACTGCCATCACAAAACCTGCTCTCATATTTGTTACCGCCGCCTTTTAATTTGACCTGAGCCAAGCTGTCGTGCTCCATCAAACGTGGGAATTGGATACTTCAGAAGGCAACACAAGAGCCTTTAGCTTTAGTGTCATGCCATACCCACATTTTTTTCTCTCTCCCCTTATACTCGTAAAGACATTGACAGTCACCCACATCACATGAATCAAGTACTGTGACGCTGGGGTCTGCTAGGTCTGGACTCGCACGGAGGATCACAAGTATCTGTCTTTCCCGTTGGAGTGAAGGGGGCTCGGAGAGACGGGATGGCACTCTAAACGGGCAGATATTTCCGTTGATGCAGAGATAAATCAGATCATCGCTGGAGTAAGGAAGAGAGGGACAGAGAGAGCCTTCTTGGACGCGGTGCTTTGAGATGTAAATGGCACGGTGGCACTGAAAGAACGCCAGGTGTCCCATGCAAAGAGGCAAAGCGTGACGGTGCATGCATTCCTCTGGGAGCGAGAGCATTAACCGTTAACGTGCCTCTTGTCGGCCAACATCAACAGTCTGTAATGGAGTTTAATGGGCTAGTAGATCAGATGCCCAGACTGAAGTACATGTTTTATTAGGTATGGGGATTTTGTAACACTATTTTATGGCAGAAGCATACAGTGGAAGTCTTTATTGGAGTGCTTGAATGAATATGATATTCAAAATATTATTTATTTGTGGGACAAAAAAAATACTGTATTTTATTTATTTTATTTTATTTTTTTGCTGTAATATTAAACTCTAGAACTTGAAATTTATATTTGATTAATGACAATATGTTTGAAAAAGTCCTTATGGCAGTACAGAATCTGTGTTGTTTATCACGTTGTGAAGACTAAAATCTGGATACACAGTCCTTAAAGCCTTTAAGGTGACACAGATCAGGTCAGAGGAATTAGATGAAAAACATGATTTGAAGTTCAGGGATAAAAACTGGATAAAATAGGTTACGGGTTAGGATTTAGGTTTAAAATAGTCAAGTGACTATGATTAAGATTAGGGCCAGTCTCCATGCAAAAAATGAAATGTAAGTGAAAGTAGTGTGTCCCCAACATGTGTGTGTGTTTAACGTTCAGCATTGATTTATATGCACTTTTCCACACTTTTTGTAAATGTACTAAATACTTGCACTGTAGGCTACTGTCAATGGCTCATTTAGCAAGACTTATTATAAACATTAAGTGGCTGCTTTAATCTAGGAAAGAGGTTAGCAGTTGCCTCCAGACCTTCAGGTCATTAGAAATGACCTGGCGGTCTCACAGAGGTCATGCAGGTAGCTATTTGCAGTTAACTTCTTTAGGCCTGAGGCACAAGTTTAAAGGGTCCACGCCTCGAGGTGGCAGTGAGGACATTTGACACTAAAACAGTACATTACAAAAAGAATAGTAACCTGCCATTAGTGCTAACGAGGAGCTCGACCAGGGCTTACCTTCTGTGGAAGCTGGTCAAGCAATAAAGAATGGAGTTTACTGCATCTGCTGTCCTACACTCATATGTCTATACATGCCTATACATCATTCTCCTCATTTTGGTTCATTCCACAGCAAAAGGAGCATGCATGAAGGGAGTTAGCAGGTGTTTTGGATGTGAAAGGACAGTTAATTTGCCTTATCATTTATATTTACTTTTGTGTGCCATGCCGCACCTCCTTTTTAGTTGATTAATTATTTTATGGGACATGTCTTTAAAACTACAGACGCCAGGAAGGATGCATGAATATGAAGTCAACTGATTTAATGACCTTGAAGAAACATTGGCTCCACCTGCTGGTGAAAACAACAGCAAGTTCGATGCAATGGACCCTGTGACAGAATACAGTCACACTTTTAACTTGTGGTCCTCCAGCTCATAACACATTTACATACAAATTGCACACAAAAGAAATAGTGGATTTACACAATTTTATTTGTACAATTTGACTTGGATATAATGTGGTCCTTTCATAACCCCGATATGACAGACAGGAGCGAAAAGTTCATTGGCCTAGTGTCAGTCTGTAAATGTGAATATTTATGCCACTGTTCAGGTTATAGCATTATCGACTGAAAATACATTTCTTACAAAATATTTTACAATTTACACACAGAGCTTTAAATTAGGTATAACAAACGCAAATGTAGAACAACATTTGTAGTACAAGCAGCAAGGAAAAGTTAAGTGTTGTCAATGTCAACATGAGGAAATGACTGCCATGCATTCTGCAAAACATTTTTCATCAAATGTAAAAACACAACATGTGCACACCATTTTCAAATCTCCCATAACAAAGATAAACAGTGAGAAGTAAAAAGATTGTCTTTTCTCAAGAGATCTTTAAAAACACTAAAAATCCACACCTTAACAGGAGTTATAAAATATTGTCACAGGTTGCGGTCAAAATTACAACAAATATTGATTCACTTTGGAAAATCTAGCAAGGGTTTCAAAAAAGTTAAAAAACATGATCTTGGTTGGCACTAAAGGGAGGTTAAGGTAAGCCAAGACATTGATCAGGTGAACTGCAAACACATATCTCACGAAAAAGTGCACAAAAATTAAAATTATTTGGCCAAGTCAGTTGAAATATAGTATTAATAAATCTAAATGTAGCACCCACTAAGGAATGTCACTGTACTTCTGCTGTCACTACTTCCACTAGAATTGGCACAACAGAGAAATGTCAGGTTATGTATTCAATAAATAAAATGTAGTAAGAATAGGAAAATGTAGCACACCTAATGAATCAACTCAGAAACTTGTTTCAAACCAAATGTTCCACAACCTAAGTAAAGCAAACACAGAACCCCACTTATCACAGGATATGTAAAGGGTACTGCTGCCATCTAGTGACCATGAAATGACTTTAACCGAGGTCAGAATGGGACCTCTCAATGAACTGAAATAAATGACTCTGTAACCTGTCTCCTTTACAAAAGCATAAAACTTCTGCCCTGATGTAAAAAAAAAAAAAAAAGAGTATCATAAAGGCGCAAACATCAGCATTATTTGTATAAAGTGGCATACAAGCAGTTCACCAATGGCACTTCAGTGTAAGCCTCTGGTAAATCAGGCAGAGTGGTGTCTACACTGGAAAAGTTAGTAGAAAATACTTGAAAGGAAGACGTGGATCACTGTGACCCGCTGGTGCTTAGCTGGTGTGTAATCTTTCCCATTTCTAATAGGATATGTTCACATTTTCGATGTCAAAAGCGCAAAGGGAGAGCATGCGTTAGGAATACCCTGTAGGGGAGAAATCTGAAATTGCCTCAAAACTCAAATGATTAATACTACTGTCACACTTTACACCTTCACTAAAGCGATTACAGAATAAAAATATTATTCATGTAAATTTCCAATACTTTCAAAACTCTATATTTGGTTACTCTTGGTCATGTAGAAGATTGACATCATGTGAACACACCCTATTGTGCAAGGAGCTACAGGTAGGTGTCCTGGTCTATGCTGCTAAGGCTCTGGGTGGAGGCCTGGAGGTGGGATTCTTTGGCAGGTGCAGGAGGGTCTACAACAGGAGGGTTTGAGGCTGCAGGGTCCTGGAGCGGTGATCCTGGTTCAGTCTCTGGCACAGTCTCTAGTACAGTCTCGATTTGGCTGCTGATGGGTGGAGCAGGTGGGGTTGGTGCTGGTTCTGGGGGCGGAGGTGAGGGTTCAGTGGGAGGAGGAGAGGGTGAAGGGTTAACAGAGGGTGGAGGTGAGAGGTCAGATGGCAGTGGGTACGGATTGGGTATTTCCTCAATGGGCTTCGACTTCTTCATGGTCCTCTTCTTGCTTTTCTTCTCCTCCTTGCCCTTCTTGAGCTGTGGGGTGGGCTGCTCCAGAACGATAGTGGGGATCTGAAGCAGGTCCTGTCGACGCGGCGGCTCGGCCAGCATTATGATCCTCGCGCCGTGCATTCTGGGAGGAGACTTGAAGTTCAGCTCGCCGTGTTTCTTCTTCCAACGCTTTAACTGGCTGTGATGTTCCCTTTCCACATCTCGGGCCGTTATTGGCACCTCTAGAATCTATCACAAAACAAAATTCATATGACGTAAATATATTAAATAGATTCCAAATTTTAACTGTAAAAATAATACCTCAAAATAGAGTCAAACAATTATCACAATATATTTACAAATTCTAAATGTAATCGAAATTCTGAACAAAACATAAAACAGAAGAAAAAAGTATACCGTTTTCTATATAAGTCAGGAGCAGATGCATATGCTGGAAACTATGCAGCTTCCTCCTAGTTTCCACTGGGCTCATAATGTGAACTTTTGTCAGTAAATGCCAAAAGGGCTTCCTCTGGTTCTGTGTACCCAGTGTGTCACCCACTGTCAGAGTAGCGGCGTGCATAAGGACGAGTATTGTTCATGCAGACAGAGGCTCCCTCACTGACCAGCAGTTTGTCAGGGTTTTTAGTTCATACACTGTCATCTACTGCTGATTTCCTCTGCAGCACTAGTAAACAGTCATTGTCAGTGTCAGCTCCATGGCAACAGAGGCACATTGCATAATTAAAGGATTATAAGTGTTGGTACAGTTCAGTCACATGTTTTCTGTGTGACTTATGTGAAATATTAACCGCATATTTATTGCAGTGGCTCAGGAAAAAACAACTTATATGTGCATACCATATACAAAACTAATAAAACATACAGGCTGTAATGAAGATACTTTTGTGGACCATCTAACTCAAGTGTCAACAAAAAGTACTGAAAACACCAATTATCCCACAGCAGGTTACATGCCATATCATTTAACACTCTCAGGAAAGCAAGCTCTCTAGAATTACACTAGAGTAACACTTCTTTTTAATATTATGATGTGAATGAAAAATACAGGGTTGACTTTGCTAGATGTTTTTAAATAGGAACAGGTTATGAACAGATTATGGATAACGAGGCATTCCATTGGCCTCATGTTGGCAATTATTAAAATGCACGGACAGCTTTTTCAAGCAAATATCATATTACCATCTAAGAAATTAATAGCGAGCTAGAGAGTTATAGATTTAAAGTCTATTTATATTTCTAGCTATACCTCAGGAGAGAGAGAATACTTTGAGTAATTAATGTCAAAAAAAATAAATGAATAAGAATAGGTAGAAAATACAAAGATTCTGGTGTAGGAGAAGGAAAGCATGTTGTGTTGTAGTAAATATTTCGCATTAAGGAAAACAGTGCATGTTGGGCTGTTGTATACCTCTCTGACAAGGAAGCCCTCTTGCATGTAGCGCGGTTCTATGGCTCTGAGTAGCTCCATTGTCTCATACTGGCCTTGGCAGCTCTTCAGTTTCTCTCGAGTACCCAGCATGCATTTGAGCAGCACCAAACCAACACGGAATATAATCTTCACACCTGAGAACCAAAGAGTAGGTGAATTATTAGTAGTTGGAAACCATATTTGGTTCTTTTCATATTCTAAAAAGGTCAGAAACCTAGTAATGCAGATGTATGTGTGTGAGGATTATTCAGTGTTACCATCACAGAGGAACATGTCCCAGACGCGCAGCACAGAGGCCCAAGGCAGGGTCCTGGAGAAGGCGCACATGAACCACTCAGTCATGTAGAGGACCGGGTCAATCTTGTGCTTCTCTAGATGACGATAGGAGATTGGAGAAACACGACGCAGCAATGCAAACAGTATCTCTCCATCCAACTGAATGGCTTCCTGCAAAACAAACTCCATTGTGTTCAGACAGTCGTCTCTGGTCTGAAACCAGATACACCAGTGCACAGTGAACAAATAAAAATACACTGTGAAGGCATAGTCAGTAATTGGGTTTCCCATTGTGCAAGATTACACCAATCATGTGTCAACTTGTTTTTAATCTTTAGTGTGATTGCAAAGATTTTTAATATTAAACTTTTAAGTATGCAAGTCAACAATTATTCATTGTTTGGTAATGTTAAAGTTAAACAAAGTACTAATCTGGTCCAAAACAACAAGAATATTAAAAATGAAAGAGGAGTTTTTCATGCTGCAGTCTTACCAGACCAGGGCTGTAGTATCCAGGAAGATACTTTTCACAGATTTGGACCAGTCCCCAGAAGGCATCCTGAGGAAGCAAGTATAGATGATGTCAGGGCTTTAAGTGCACAGTTCAGTTTTTTAATGAACTGACTTTTTCTAAACACACTTTTACCCTACAAACTATGCAACAAATTAAAGTCAAACTTTAACAATGCATCTTAAGTGCAAATCATGCTCTTACAAATTACTTCAATGTAATTTAATTAAATCCTTTCAACAAAATATAACTACACACATGCAACTATTTTGATGTCATGTGAACGCTGCATGGAATCAAAATGACAAGTCCAAACAAGCCTTTGAAACAACAATTGATCCTGTGATACTCTAAAATATGGGATACTATGGTAATAACTTGAAGCAGCTGCATTTTGCACTTGATAGAATGGTAAAACAATCATTATACACAATGTGCTATTCCCACAAACAGAAAAACATGAATCGTGTACAACATCACTGTTTCTGGGGCCAAGAGGAAGTAATTTATGTGCCGTTTCTTTCAGTTACCTCTGCTGGCATGTGCATAAGCAACACAGCAGCTATGGGAGCCTGAGCTTGGCAGTATCCCTCCTCTGGTCTGTACAGGGTGTATGCTTTAAGAACACGAAACAGGTCCTGCTGGCTGTGGACACACAAGGCACAAAGGTTACATGGATAAATAAAATGTCACATTGAATTAGACACAATGGACACTCACCCATGTCCTCCCCGTGACACAAACATCTCATGAAAAGGGAACTGTCGGTGGAGATCTTTCTCAATCACATCAACCCATTTGGGATCGCCTTCTTGTTGATCCAGCTCCTACAGAGTAAAGGGCAAATTCAGTTAAAGATTCTCAGAATATCAGTCAAATTATTTATTACAAAGTTTGCCAACATAAAATCCATATGGCAAGAACCTGCATTAAAACACAAACATCACGTTGGACAAATTTAACTCTTGTTTGTTGTGTGATGTTTACATTTGGTTGGGCATTGCTTTTGCCTCAATGTGTTTCACAATGGATTGGCAATATAATTATATAAAACATAGGAGAATAATGAGGGAATGGTTTATAAATCAATACCAGTAGGTGATTTTCTTCTTTCCCCAAATTCTCTATTTTCTGTTTCAGAGCAATGAAGTAGCTGCAGGTTTACATGATCTTCTTATACACATATATATATACACACATTTTTTTATTACATTTTTTATTTTTGCATATTTCATGTATATGTTGAGGCATGTGTTGCTTAATACCCAAAGCCACAGATCAGTTTCACTCCCTGAAACCCAACACCAACACAAGTCAAATGTACAGAAGAAAGGGAAGTGGAAGTGGTTTCTCTCAGACCTGAAACTTTCCTTGGTTCTGCTCCTTTTTTACTTTGCCTCCCGAGAGGTAGAGCCACGCACGTCCCCTAAGCGCAGGGGGGATGCCCTTCTGGCACCGCAACCTCACCTGATGCACACAAGAAAAGTAGACAACATAGTCACTTAAGCAAACTGACTGAGGAAAAGTGGCAGCTTTTTTTGGCTTCTATAACACACAATTTTTGCCTTCCACTGTTTAGCAACTCTCACAATTAAAGGGCAGAAGCTTTACACATGCACGCTTCATCATACAACCTCCATCCAATCGTCTATGTTTGGAGCAAGCAACATTGAGCACTGACATGTGCTCATGTAAGGTATTTAAGTTGAAAAGTTGAGTTGTTTCTATGCCAAAATATCCCCTCTAAAGGGCATTGCTATAAACTTCAGCAG
>KN511056.1:14121-24181 GCA_000787155.1 Scartelaos histophorus
TAAGCAGACATAAAACCATAAAAATAGTCAATAGAAAGAATATATAATAATATTCAAAACGACTATATCCACCAAAAATGGCAATTTAATAATAATTAAATAATAAAATAATTATAATATAAATATCCACTCGAGGAGCGTAAGGGTAAATCTGAGTAAAACATATATATTTAGATATGTAGATATATTTTTATTATAATGCGTTGAATTATGTATGGCTCTGCTCTTGATGTTGATGAAGTTTTCTGTTTAGCTTACCACAAACTATTTACTACTCACAGTTAAAAATGTTGAATTGTTATTGAATTGAATTGTTAAATTGACAGTTAACTTCAAAAGGTTTTCTTTTAGATACATTTAAATGCTTCATAAAACATGTGCTGGGCCACTGCTTATATTCCTGTTCAAGGCTTCAGTAGAGCTATAAGTTATACTTTGAAGCCTGTTTATTACAGAGCCGTTTCTTATGAAGTTAACTGACTCCACCCTGAATGTGAGACATGGCCCGTGGTGCGATAAAGGATGGGTCGTGTCCTGCCCGACTGCTGCTGATTCATAGAAGCGAAGTAGGAGCTTGGTGCAGCTATGCTCCTGACTAAACCTGCTGGACAACTGAGCAGCAAACAGCAGCCAAATGGCAACCATTTCACTCACGTCATGTGCCTGCTCAAATGCTTTTAATATTTGAGACATGTAACCATGATGTGTAGTTGTAAGAAATATACACTGACTAGATTAAAGGTGTACTGTGTGACACAACCATAGGAACAAGCAGGTGACAGATCACCAACAAAAAAGTGACATAGTACACATTTAAACTGGGAAGTCACTGTATCTTCTGTGCCAGATGAAGAACCACCTTTAGAGACTTACATGGCTCTCATTAAAACATAACGGTGATAACATGCAAACATGTGCAGGTAGAGCAAACTGTAACTGACCTTGTTGAACCTCTTGATCATCCACTTGTCCCAGTGGCTGAGCATGTCGATCCATTTTAGCTCCCTTTGCCTGATCACGTGTATAGGCACCTCCTGAGCTCTGCAAATTAACAGGGAACACTATTTTTTACACTTAAATCAAAAGAAACTTCATATTAAAATAATGTGTTAACAGACCAAACCAAACGCACATTGAAATCTGTATCTTTGTTATTGATATTTTTGGTATTGCAATGTGTCCATTTTGTCATTTACATCCAACTAAGCATATACAGTTTCTGCCTTAATCCCTACCTTACATTATGAATGAGGCCTGCTGCTCTACTACACCATGCATTTATCTCATCAGCAAGAGCCTGTAATTGTAGGGTTCAATCTCTTTCAAGGAAAGCTTTTTTAAACTCCAGACAACCCCCTACAACATTGTAACATAGTGGACGTATAAAGTATCAGACTATGCATCAGCCCTAATTGCCAATTCATTATTACCAACCAAGCATTGACAATCTAAAGTTTAGAGCCAAAAGAGGCCCTCTAGTAAAGAGGCACCAGTGCTGTGGTTAAATACTCTGCCAAAACTGAAGAAAAAAAATGGGAAAGCTCCAAGCCAGCATTTATTTCTTCCAACGCTTTTCTGTGTGTGCAGTAATGTAGACTTTAGGTCCCTAGTGAAAGGCCACAATGAAAGACCCTTTATACGGAACACTATAAATGGAAAGTATGCCAGTCATTGAATTAAAGCTGCCATAAAGGAGACGACATACGCGCTTTATCAAGTGGAGTGGGGCTAATTAATAATTGCCATGCGTTAATACAAATGGGTGTTAGCTGGAACATTGCTTCACTCATTAAAATTGCGCAATAAAAAATAAATATCTAAACAAAGTGAATAACAAGGGTCATAGCTGTGCCACGCAGCTGAGTGGAGACGCTTTGTCAAGTGACACCAAAACATCAACACTGACCATGCAATTGGGAATGAATCACAACCTTAAAACGTCCTAGATGTTTAGTTAAAGGTGGACATCCTCTGACATTTGGGCACTGTCTATACAAAGTTAGTCAAACACAATTGAAAACATTGGTTAAGCACAAAAAAGAACATTTAAATGGACTTACGTCTCCTCCGAATACTGTTGTGCCCCTCCAATGAATCCATATTTGTCGGTCTGTCTTTCGCTGGTAAATCCATTGATCTCAGAGTCAGATCCCAGTGAGCTTTCATCGTCGATGTGGCTGCTGCTGACAGTCCGGATACTTCTTGTGTCCGCAGACTGTCGACCATTCTCTATATTTGCCATTTTAACCCGACAGCTAGCCTTAGAGTTAGCTTTAGTTAGCTACAGAGGCTAGGAAATGCCAGCAAGCGATTTGACAGTAATCCAAAGTCAAAAACACTTCCCTCCATACGCTCCCCGATCAAACGCGAGCAAAGCCATGTTTTTCTGACTCGTAAACTTTCACAACCCGAGATAAACACTTAAAACTGGCAACGTGTGTCACTACTGAGCTCTTTATACCAAAAAGGTAGTTTCTTTGCTAACTGGCTAGTTTTTTCTTCAATGCTAAACAGTCCAATGCTAGCATGCTAAAGCTGCTAACATAAACTTGAGTCTCCCGTGCCAGCACAGCAAAAAAAATCTTTCCTCACCACTGTAATGTTCAACAAGTTATCTAAACCCTGAGTAACAGTACGAACATTACGATTAACAAGTAGCAGGGTCAGTGAAGGCGCTTAAAGGCAGCTGTAGGGAGAGCAGCTGCCATCGCTGTCATCCTCCCGAGTGCGATGGACAGATTTCGCCTGGAGCAGAGCGCTGTCCTGGGCTGTTCGGGAGTGATGTTGCTGTCCCCCCAGTGGCACAAGAAAGTAGCGCAGGAAAAGGAATTCAAATTCACTATGGTCTTGATTTGGTGCTTTTCTTGCAGTTATACAGGCAAATAAATAAATATAAATAAAAAAACTGTGTGTGTGTGTGTGTGTGTGTGTGTGTGTGTGTGTGTGTGTGTGTATATATATATATATATTACTAGACAAAACCTTACAAAAATGTTGAGCCAGCTTCATCTACAGATATGTTATATATTTCATCATAACTTATGGTTTTAGTGAAGCCCAAATACTATTTTGGGGTTATAAAATTGTATTGTATGTTTCCACCTTTGTTAATACAGAAGCAAAGTAAAGATTAGAATAAGTCTTGTACCATGGAAATTCAAATGATTGCTTATTTTTTGTTATGTTATAAAACCATTAGTGTTTTCATCAGCTAATCATTGTAATTATGTTTTTTGCTTCATTTTGCCTGAACTTGCCTTCATTACAGAATTTAACATTCTAATGACATAAGGTTTGAAAGGGTCTATATGGACCATAAAAAATACAAAAAAGTAAAGAAATAGTAAAATAAATCACACAATAAACCAGGAATTGCCAATCTATAAGATAAATCTGGGTATAAGTGGGCGAGTCCTGTTTGAAATGTAGACTTCAAATTAACAAATTTTCCCAACTACCACACTTTTTCAGAGAAATGACAGTTCACATTCACAGTCAAGAAAGTTGGCAGATTTTCTTTATTTTATCAATGATATTGTTTTTGTTAGATTAGATAAAAGTTACTGCAACATTCCAAATAAGAATAAACATTTATGGGTAAGCCTGTGTTGGAATAGCTATATCTATTGTTTTATTAAACTAAAAGCACAATTCTGAATACAAAGCGTATTATCAGTGTTGATGTTACATTTACTTCTTCCTCCCTCCTCTCTCTTTCAAAGCCAAGTGAATGATAGACCCACTGACCATGTTGTAGTAAGCAAGAGAGTTGGAATCCTTGATGAAAATTCCCTAGAAAATCAAGTTACTTGTATTAGTAACTTATAACAATCACACACAGAATCCAAATAAACATACCTCGTATTGAAGCTTCTGTTTTCCAGCAGGCATGCCGGTAGCTTCATGGATCTTGACTTTGATGACAGATACCTGTGAAGATATTGTAACTGCATAAGATAACAGTAGCCTTTGTGTACATATAACTTTTCTAGATAAAGATAGTATACCTGGTCAGTAGGATGAACAGTGAAATTCAGCACTTGGCCATTCAACTTCCATTCAGTCTTATCCTGCATGTTGGGAACCTGCACTTTAACAGCCACTGGACCCTAAAAAAGAAAAACAGATGCATGATAAAACTAGAATTAACTGCATACAAATGTAATAGCTTGTTTCTTTTAAAATATTTGTAAGATACCTTGTTTCTGCGAAGAAACTCCTCTTCAGGAATCAGGTTGTCCTCGGTCTTCATTTTCTTGTTGACTGGTTCATCCTCGTGAGGCGGAGGGGGGTGGACTGGAGGTGCAGGAGCAGGAGGCTGTGGTACAGGCGGAGCTGGAACAAATGCTGGAAAAAGAGGGTAGGGATTTAAGATTGAGTGTATGCCTTGGTGAGATATGTTGTAATATAAATAAATATAAAATATGCAAGTGTTTAATAAGACTTTTCTATTTACCTGCTGGAACTACCATTGGAGGTGGCCTGGGGGCCATAAGATGAGGAGCTGCAGGGGGCATGGGGACAACATTGATACGAGGAGCAGGAATCATTGGTGGCATTGGGGTGATAACCTGCCCTGGAGCCAAGCGTACAACAGGGGGCACAGGTGGCCTTGGAATAACAGGTACAGCAGAAAGCAATGTTGTACGAACTGGAGGGGGCACCTTTAATAAAATGTCAGAAATCCAGAAGATCAACAAAATAAAAAGTAGAACTTGATTTAGTTGTATTCAGAGTAACTTACGGCAGAAGGTGGACGTGGCACAGGAACAGGAGAGGGTTTGGATAAAACAGCTGAGCTTGTGGTAATGGGAGACTGATGATGAATTTCACTGGGTTTGCTGGGGCCAATTTTCTCCTTGGTGTCATCTTCTCCAACCAGTCCTTTGGCTTTATGAATGGCTTCAATCTGCTCTTGGAGAGTGATATTGGCCTGTGCTGCCTGCTGTGTGCGTGCCATGCTTCCCGAGTGCCCATCCCAGGTAACCTAGTTTAGTTAAATATAGGAAATTAAGAACATTTGCATATGGAACTCCTTACTTTTTTTTAAAAGCAAAATCTACTTTTAAAAACCTTTAACTATGATATATTACAGGGATCTCCAACCATTTTCCTGTGTGAGCTGCTTTAATTAAATCAAAACAATTGCAAGCTACTCATGTTCATTATGGTTTCCCCTCAACTTCAACCCACTCCAAGATTGCTAAACTGTAGCTATCCATAGACGAGACAAAAGCATAATATGGTTTTAACATTATAAAATGTGATGTTACAGCTACCCACCTTTTCCTCTGGTTTCTGAATTTCCTCTTCACCAATCTTTTTACCAATAGCAGTTTCTTCAACACCAAAGATATCAGTACGCCTTTCAGCCAGCTGTTTCAGGCTACTTTCAATATCCAAACCAGGAGCATACACTTCATCCTCCGTCTGTCTGTCCCGGATGCTGCGGTCCCTCTGTTCCCTCCAGCGTGGATCTAGAAGGCCAATACGCATGTGCTCCTGCATCTTACTGGCTGGAATCTTCTCTCCAGTAATGGGTGAGATGAGGTACTCATCTGGAACAGACACTGAGGGCTGAGGCCTGGTAGCTGAAAAAAACAACACATGAATTAGGTCAAAACACAAAAAACGAAAACAACATACCTAATATAAAACATTAATCAATACCTTTGGGATCATAATCTCTGCGGATAATAACTTGGTCTGGTGTTGGAGGCAGAGGAGGTGGCATAGGAGCCTCTGGAGGCAAAGGTACCTTCATTCCATCATCTTCATCATCAGATCCCTAAACAAAGCAAAAGCAAAGTATAATTTAGGTATAATTAGCACTGTAATCAATCAATCACTGTATGGGGTGCTGCCTGGTGGCAGGCTCTGTCAATTCTTCCTTCGAGTCTGACATTATTATATTTCCTTTTAGATAATTGGATAAATGTTCTCAAATGTAGATAATAAAATATAAAATCAAATCATAATATCTTATACATACCTCATCCATGTCTTGCACTTGTGTGTCCTGATCAGGCTGAGAGGGGTGGCCTTCACGTCTCTCCTCTCTTTCATCATCTTCATCCTCACTTTCCACTTCCATCTCCACTTCCTCGCTTTCCCCAAACTTCTCATAGCGCTCTTGGATGAGAATACGTGCCCCAAGCTCCTCTGGTGTTGTTGGTGGAGGAAAGTGCCCTGTGAACAACACAAAAATTTAAAAAGGCTGACATTTTGAGGCTACATCTAATGATGCATGAGATAATACCTTGTTCATTGGGTTGGAAGTCCACCGTCTCCACCACTACAAAGTCATGCCAGTCAATTTGTGCATACGCAACGCGCTCCTTCTCTCTCTCTTCCTCCTCCTTTTTCCTTTCACGCTCCTGATACTTTGCCCATTCAACACGGTACTTCACCTGTTTTTTCAATATTTTTTTTAGTCAGTCATACATTGTCTTCTGCAAACATTATTGTTGTATTTTGTTGCAAATGTCCCTTATGCTCATTCAGTGTACTTCACGACTTACCTGATCCATAACCTCTTTTGCATTTTCAGCCTCTTTCTTAAGTTTATTGAGAAGGCCTTTGGGGGGTATAAGAATCTACAAGAGGAGAGAATAGGTTAAAAATACATTTTAATTTCCAAAATCAAATCTCAACAATAACATCTCACCTTGGTATACTGTTCCACCAGTTTGGTAAAATAGTTGAAAAGGCTGTGCTGTGGTCGCAGAAAATCAAATTGATAATTCCTCTGTTCCTTCTGCATGAGTTGAGTGAGAAATTGTCTGCCATTCCGGGCAACAAACTGTGCTGTGAGTTTAACCACATCCAGATCAAATGCTGAGATGGATGGTGGATCAGCAATGAACTCAAATTCAGGAGGAGGTTCTTTTGGTATCACAGTTTCCTGGATCACTTGGGACTGCACCTATGATAAAAAGACATTATAATACTTGACAATATGCTTGTCAAAAGGGAAACAATTCAAATTAAATTACCTTTTGTGGAAGCTGCTGCTGCTGTTGTTGCTGCATAACTTTAGGAATAGCAGCTGATGGCTCTTGTGCCTTACCCTCCTTAAATTCATTGACTTTATGGCGATAATAAGCATGGTATGGGTCATTGGGGTTGAGAAAATTAAACTTGGGATTGTTGATCTCATTTTGACGAATTCTTGCTTCAAATTCTGGTCCATTTCTGCAGAATGATAGTGGTAGAGTTAATGTCACCAAAGTAGACACAACAAAGACAACATATAAAAGAGACAAACCTGGCAACAAAGCTGGCTGTCTTGTCAACAATGTTTCGGACCTCCGGAGGGGGGTAGATGATGCCTACAATCGGTTTAGTGGCTGGAGTTTCCTCCGCTGTATCATTCTGTAATAACAAAAAAACAACAAATGCATAAAATATTGCAGCTATCGTGGGTCCCACGAGAATTATTAAGTAATTATCCTTCTACTTCGCATGCTACTTTAAAGCATCATAAGTTACCTTGTTAGGCTCAGGAGTAACAATCTGAACAGGCCCGGGTGGCATGGCTTGATTTAATTAAAATGGCCGATTCCTGTAAGTCAGCAACGATTAATAAACCGTTACTACAGAACACGCCGACGCTTATTAACAAACTTAAGGAGTAAAAACACAATGAAATAAAGCTATATTAGATAACTTACTGCGTGTCGCGCTTTCTTCGTTGTTTCAACAATGGCGGACAACTACTTCCGGCTTAACTGCAAGGTATTCTGGTCGCTGTAGTCTTCAAACAAGTTGCCAAGGGAACAAGATAACAACAATTAACACCCATGGCTCCTGATGTGAATTTTTACATCTTCTGCTGACAGAATCCATCATGACTGGATTCTTGGGCCGTCAGGATTGTATTGAAAATCTGCGAAAAGATTTGGTGGATTTACAAGGAGCCATTTTAGACGTGTTTTCCCGGACGGGACCTGTGCGTTTTTCCTCCTGGAAGTTCCCTGATAAAATGTCTTGTAATCTGGATATGGTTGCTCTCTTGGACCAGTACGACTTCATAGAAGGAGAGGACATATTCAATCAGCACTCCCACATTGTTTTACTAGAGCTTGTGATTGACAGGTAGGCCTTTTGATAATGCTGCTTGTTCTTTTGTTAATATAGGCTATTGTTTATTGTTTTGACATCTTTCATTAAACATAACACGTCTCCATTTGTGTGTGATATGCCTCTATACAGATCTATAGGCCTGCAATATACCTGTACCACTATACAAACATTCATGCATTCCACTATTTTGGTGGCTGCAAATTCATATGCATGCAAGGTTAAAATATAATAACTTTTCCCTGTATAAACTAGACTCCTGCTTCTTCTACAAAGTTTCAATGTTTTTGTGGATCAACTGCCAAGCTCATTCAAGACAAATCAAAATCAGGAGGAGAACGGATTTGTGTCACTTGGCCTTGTGGTCAGAAACTACTGGAGTAATTTGGTAACATATAAGGTATATACATTGAGAACCTAGATCCTTATTAATTTGTCTTTTCATTGATACTTTGTTATATTTCAGGCTTCCCACAAAAAACAGGCACTTTGTAATGATGTATTATCATCTCTTGAACCAAGTCAAAGTTCAAGAAGTGATTACTGCTCATCTGCAAAATCCTCAAAGAGCTCACTGACATCCTGGCCACAGAATCACAGTGTACACAGCTCTACCCAAAACACTACATGGGCTGCAAAAGTAGACACTCAAAATATCAGCTCTCAGACATTTGAATCATGTCTTGTCCCTTGCGATGCCTGTTATCAAACCCAGTCTGTTTTGAGAAAGACTGGAGAAGCACTGATCGAGCTGTTTCAAAGCGAGGGGTTGCCTTCTTCACTTCAGCCATTGTCAGTTGCTGTGCTGGACACTGTGGAGCTCGGTCAAATGACTGCCACTGATGTTGTCCAATGGGGGGCTGAGGAGAACAGAGACATGCGGCGTCTGACCAAACACTTACAAGATGTGCGTGGGACAGTTGAGCCACTGAAAGCACAAATAGTGACTGCTGAAAAGGAGAAAGAAAAATTTAAGTCTGATGTGAAAAGACTGGAAAAGGAACTAAAGGAAAAGGTTGAGAAATACCAGGCTGCCAATGTCCAACTTGAGTTTTTATTGAAAAAAGCACAGAGATCTGCAAAAGAAACACAGCAGAGTCAAAAAGAAGAGCAACAAAAAAGTCAAAGAGGTATAGAAACATTATATTTAATAATTGTAAAATAAATATAGCCTTTTGGGTAAACCTGCACTATTTGTAACAGAAATATTGTCCTTGGAGGAAAAAAACTCAAGTTTGATGGAGAAAATTGTCATGCAGCAGGACAGAATAAAAACCCTTGGTAATATGTTTATTCTAATACAACTACAATAACATAGTATCTTGAGTATCCCGTAAGTTCACATTGATACAGGTAATACCAGAGATTACAAATAATATCACTCTGTATCTTGTTGCAGAAACTGAAAATAATTTATTCCAAGAGAAAGTCAGACAGTTGCAAAAAGAAAAAGAAGAAAAAGAAAGCTGCAACCATCAAATGCAGAATGAAATTCAGAAGTTAGAGGTCGATATCTCTGAACTCCAGCTCTGTTTGCACAAAGAGAAAGCCAAATACAACAGTGCATGTCGCCAACAAGAGGCAAGTCTCCGTAACTACAAAATATATCTTATTTAGCACAATTATTTGATAGTTATATTAAAAAATGATTTCACACCATCTGTCTAGTCAATGCAGGCCAAACAAAAATCTCTTGTGGAGCGTGTGGATGCACTGGATGAAGAGTGTGAGGAGTTGCAGAGACAGCTGGCAGAAAGTGAAGAGAAACAGATCAAGCTTCATGGTCAAATACAACAAATGTCAGAGGAAAATGAGCAGCTACAAGCCACGCTCAACCAACAACAGGTAAACGAAATACCTAAAAGCCCTCACATGTAAAAGCTCTGTACATGTGACAATTTACTTAATAAAACTTGTGGAGTAATGCCACTGAACAAAACCCCTCCCTGAAGTGCATAGGCGTAGGGGGTATGCTTTG
>KN511057.1:7771-42415 GCA_000787155.1 Scartelaos histophorus
TACCCCCACCCAAAAAAAAAAAAAAAAAAAAGTCAACAAACTGAGTAAATTGCACCTTTACGTGTTGTGCAAATTATTGTTTCTCCAATAGATGGCAGTGTACTACCTTTGGCTGGAGTCTCTCCTCATCATCCAAGTACTCAGTCAAGCCTCCTGTCAATCTGGACACGCCCTGCAAGAGCCGTCTGCAGGCTCTGGGACCAAGGCCGAATCCAAAACATCTGCAGAATTATATCAATTTTAAACTAATCTCAAAATACAGCACTATGAATAAGAATTGGTTTAATAAGCAACAAAGAAAGACTAATATGCCTAATATATCTAATATACATATAAAACATACATTCAAAATCAGAACATGTATCACATTTGAGAGTTTGAAAAAGGGCAATGTATAGCTGTGTGTGTGTGTGTGTGTGTGTGTGTGTGTGTGTGTGTGTGTGTGTGTGTGTGTGTGTGTGTGTGTGTGTGTGTGTGTGTCTAATGTGTCTGTGTGACTAATCCATGTTTTAAACAAAGTAACTGATGTCAAAATATATAGAACTTAATTGTGTACAATACAATGATAGAGGACATCATCCAACAGGAGAATACTAATAAGATATAAATGGACTTACAGAGAACTGCTGAAGGCTTGGAACAAGCCAGTGAGCGTGCCTCTTACTGCAGAGGGGAGCACTTAGTGGGATTGCAAGGCGGGGCAATAAAATATTGTCCACTTTCTTCTGCGCTGGAGCTTCAATGCTATGGCTCTTTGTTTCTGTCCCTCATGTCTTACACTGTGCTAAGATGTTTTGTGTCCTATTCTGTTTAGTCTGATATATAGAAGCATGGCATCTTACATATAAAATCAAATGTGGTAGTATGTTGCATGCATATGTCTGAAAACATTACTGAAACTCTTTTTGTCAGTAGTTTGGGCACTCCTTACCTGCCAGAGCATGTGTTTCTACGGACCAGCTCCAGTATTTTGGACACATTGCTGATTGTCCCATCTGTAATAATAAAGATCTGGCGAGGACAGGACCGCTGCATTGGCTGCTGATACAACCAGGACAGCACCCCCAGCAGGTTGGTGCCTCTCATGTCCGCTTTCATCCTCTGGACATACTCATTAGCTTGCATTAAAGTGACCTGTAATGAATAAGTGGACAAACATAAGTAAGAAAACAGGATCCACAACATTACGGCATCTGACCCATGTGTAAACATCATCAATGTCACCAGTGCAAACTGAATGTTTAATATCAGATGCCCCAATTACTCTGTGAGGGAAGGACATAAATTTAATTAGCTCTTCTCTAATAAAGAGAAAGCAAACATGCACACCTCAGCACCTGCACCTTAAAAAAACTGTGTCCAAACAAAAGCGCGACAGAATGGACTCTGCAGCTGTTGCTAAGAGTGCAAAAAAGGTGACCAGATGGTCTGTCCTGAGTGCAAAGACTCTGTCCTTACAATCCCTGGTCCAGCCCAAACCTAATACTCTGCTGCTACGGCAACGCAGCAGCTGACCTTTTACATGATTAGTTTGGCCCAAACTCCTCTGTATTTAACACTGTAAACCTAATATAATTGATGTTACACACATGAATGATTACTTTGTTTTTATAATTCAACACATGAACACCTACATCAGTGCAAAGTCTGCTCAAGGAGAACAGAGGTTTGACAGTGGTGCCAAAACCCACAATGTTGAGTGTGGTACCAGAAGGAAGACTCTTCAGGGCTACCACCATGGCTTCCTGTAGACACACACAAAAAAATTGTACAAAAAAGTTAAAAAAAAGTACTAGGTACTAGGATGATTTGCTGTAAATTGTGTGTATTGTGCGGTGTGGACAGTGCTGACATGTTATGTGTGCTGTGGCTTTGAGACTAGTCTAATAAATATTAACAATGATTGCAATATTGCTGCACAGTTTAGATGATGCTAGAGCACATCCAAAAAGACTTACTTTTACCCGTTGAATGTTGGTGCCACTCATGCTGCCGCTACGATCAATTAGAAAAACAACTTCTCTGGTGGTTTTGTGAAGTTCAGCTGGTTCACTCAGCAGGTCGGGACAAAAATTAAGCATCAATACAGGATTGCTCATGATGTCTTTGTGGTAACGCTTTCTCACAAACTCAAGCTACAAAAACAAACATTTTCAGTCCTGAAACTATTTTTACAATAATAATAAAAGTAATAAAATAGTAATAAAACAAACCTTTTTCTCAGGATCTGAGTCTTTCCGCATACAGCGAATAAAGTCACGACGAGAGGAGATCTGGTGCTCGTACTGACTGAAGGAAAGCCGCCCCCTCTCTACTATCACTAAAGGGTTGTGAGGCTCTATAAAACAAATATGAGAGTAAAAACATTTATCTGTAAAAAACATAACAGAAAATGGACTGACCACTGAGGTGCAATATGATCTCTATGTGGCGATCATAGGGATGCTCCTGTGCCAAGGTGATGTATGTAGCAGAGGCACTTTGGGCGCTCGGGTCAGCATCTGCACGCAGAGCATGGGTCGGGCTCTCCAATCCTAATGCAACATTAAAGAACAATTTGATTAAATGAACAATTTCAAATATCAGATACTAAAATCGTACATTTAGTACCTGCCAATAAGCAGGCTCCTCGGACAAGCAGTTGAAAGTTGAGTTCATAAGGGGCCAGGTTAGCAGCTGGACTGGTGAAGATACCGTGAGCACACTGTTGTTCAGAGTGCATGGCCCTTTCTTGTTTCCCATAGGTGGCACCGAAACAGCTAGTTGCTCTGAGAGAATGATTACAATTATTGACATAACTAACTTTAAAAGACTGCAAACACATGTAGACCTGATAAAAACATTGTACCCTATCTCCTCTGATTTTCCTCCATTGTCGCTCTTGCTTGTCCTGTGTCCAGTGACTATTGGAGTGAGCGCTGTGGGGTAAATGATGCGAATTGCTCCATTTTCTAGTGTAGGAAGTTCCAGTGTGGTGCTTAAGGTTACGGACACTATGTCCATGGGCCCAATGACTCCTGTGGCCACAATGAAAGTGGTTCTCTCCAAATCTTCATCCAGGATAACGTGTCCTGAAGACACATTTTAATATGACACACCTAACTATATAAAACATCTAAGTAGATGTAATAAATGCAATAGAAGGCCTATACAGAAATTATATTCACCATGAGGCATGCACTCACGTTTGCCCTATACAATAAAGAGCACAGGACATACTGTATTTGTGATTATTAGAATACTACATTAGTTCTTGTTCAGGTCAGAATAGTTTTAACACTAGTTTTACTCTCAATTTGTGTCTGTATAGATTAAAAAAACAAACTTATATGAGTTAGTCTTAAAGGCATATAGTAAAAAACTGCACACCGTTGGTACATTGCATATCGAAGTTACCCCTGCCACAACATCCCCATTCCCGATTATTGCCACAATGGCCTTCCAGACCAAACTCTGAGCAGCAGTCTAGACAACAATCCTTCAGCTTTCCTCGGCTCTCAATATGAACTCCGACCAGACGTCCAGCAATGACCGCCTCAAAGCCAACCACTACCTCCTTCTCTCCAAGAGGGTAAACAAAGATACCTATGTGATAAATAATATGTACAGTAAATGTGGATTATTTTTCTTTTTAAATTATTCACTGAGCATTACAAAGTACCTTCCACTGCATCAGTGTCAACATTGGCATAGGTAAGATGGGCGCTGATGCCGAGGGAGCAGCCATTGGCACAGGACTTGATACAAGAGGCTTTAAGTAGCAATGGCTCCCATGTGGAGCGGTTTCTCAGGCCCACCATCCTCTTAGCGTCCGACCTGCACCTGCACATAATCAGAAGTCCAAAAGCGCATATTTAGTGAAGCCCGCCGAGATAACTGTTGTTATGATTTTGGGCTATACAAAAATAAATTGAATTGAAATTGAATTGAATTGAAAGTACAGTACTGACATAAGATCTCTTTTGAATGTGAATGAATTTGACTAATAAATATTTTTAAACTACTTGAAACACTACATTAAAAACTAAATTAAAGAGCTCATATAGGGAGATATATTTTTTTAAAGTGTCCTTTGTAGTTTTGTAGTTTTTTTTCTTTTTTTTTAATAATAAAGGAAATAGCAGTTTTGATTATTATAGGTGTAACTGATGCAAAGGCAGAACAAAGATACATCTAAGTATGGAATCATATTTGAATTACTTAAATAAAAGAACATATTTTTAACTTTGAGGAGTTTTTAGTTCTCATGCATTTACATGTGCATGTCAGCCATGTAACTGAGCTATTTCCTCTCCGTAGGCTCTTAGCAACCACTAATGTTAGTTTAAGTAAGAGAGACTGGCCAATGATTAACTGTGCAGCTCGGGGCCCATTATTACTATGCATTATCCCAGGTGTGCTCCATCAATAGACATCAGTTCTGCACATGCACCAACAACTACGGCCTCACACCTGCAAACTCGCGCTTTAGTGTAATAATTTTTTAATAATTTAAGCAATAAAATGTCTATATTTAAACTGAAGTGCAACACGTAAATTTGCTAGTTTCTGTAAACTTTATAAATAGAAAAACCTACATTATTTGTTGTGAATGCATGGTTGGCTGTGTGCAAATACATGGGTTGTGAGTTAATACATGTTTGCCACGCTTCATGTAATGCACTTTTCCCAGCCACCTTCAACAAAATCAACAGTCTCCATCTGGCTACTGTGTTGTCCGGCCATAACAGACTGATAAATATGTGCATAAAACAATATTATTCTGAAAACAAGATGAACAAATCTGACAGTGAGGGCAAAATGGTGCCTTTCGCAAAATGTACAGTGTGTATGATCATTTGATTTGGTTCTAGTATAAAATTTAATATTAAAAATTAAAGTCCCAGATTTACAAAAATGCATGGAAAGTTGTGTAAATTTAAAGTGGATCACATGATCAACTTTTCATCAATGACAGTGAACACGCAGACATGACCACTGGTATATTAGAGTACATTTTAGCATCCCAATACCTTTCCCACTGCAGTGCTATTATGGGGCAAACAGAAATGTCCCCAAAACACTTACTGTAGTTTAGAGCCAGGTCCAGCAGCTTGCTTCAGTGTCCAGCCTCTGCATCACCTCTAGGATCCAAGTGAGACAGCAACAGTAGATCACAGTTCTCTCTCTCTTTCAGTTGCTTTCTGCCTCTCTCCCCTCTCTCTCTCTCTCTCTCTCTCTCTCTCTATCTTCTGCAGTTTCCCTGTAAAGAAAACCCTTTAAAGTTAAAATGTATAATACAATATCCCACACATCAAATACGTTTCTAATTTCACTATTAAATACAAAAACAAACTACAAAAGAATCAATGACCAATGCACCAAGCATAGCCTACATAACTTGAAATAAGTCTCCAGTTTAACCTGCCACTTTAGCCCCTCACTGCAGCGGCAGTAAAGCAGCACTGATCACTTACTGAGATTCTGGACCTGCTGCAGAGACAAGCCAATAACACAACGGTGAGTGAGGCAAGCCTGCTTCTCATCCAGACAATTGGCTGCGATGGTGGCAGCCATAATTCATGGCTAATGGTGGGGCCAGGCAGTCTCTCTCCACAGGTCAACCACTCAGTCACATGACACAAGGTTTAGGTGCTCAAACAATTTGTCCAAAATGAAAACAGCACAGTGGTCTTCATTTATCATGGAGCCTAATTTAAACAAAATGTAGATTATGTGTATTTAGTAAATTTCCACTGGACCAAATTTGTCCACTTATCAATTGTCAACTTGTTTTAGACGACCCTTGATATAGTGCACCAACCCCATTAAGTAATGTCATAACAATAACCTGTAAGCCGACTTCCCTGGACGTTTATGGTTTAGAATAAGTTAACGATTTATAAATTGTAATGTATAAACATTGATGTTTAGTGTTACTATCTAACCTGAGGTCATCTTACAGGAAAGACACAGGTAACTACAGCTACCCTAACTGTGTCTGGTTTTCAGATGACGTCACAACCTTCTAAAAAATGATATTATTTAATTCCCTTTTTGACAATGTAAATCTAAAGTGAAATCGGCCCCTTGCCCTACACTGGTATGTATGTATGACACCATCACCCTCTTAAAAACACAAATACATAGCAAACACTTTTATAACTCATGAATGACACACTCAGACTAACTGTTGACATAAAACTGGCAAATAAAATAAATAAACAGCCAAACACGAGCTGTGTTTTTGTGCAGTTGAATCATTTTGACACTAGATGTCACACTTTCATAGTATAGGCCAAGTGACTTTTGAATGGCTGCTGAGCTGCACTTCTGCAGATTATGACAAGACCTCTCAATGATGATCAACAGCTTTCTTGTCCTTTATGCATGACTTGATGTACACAAACATTGTAGCTTATTACATCACACAATTTGATCAAATGCTTAACATTAGGCTATACTAAGAATCCTATTCTGTAGCCTATTTTTCTGGCCACCTTATTACTGCACTTTTCTCATCTTGTAATGTCGAATTTATACAATTAATGCATGTGTTATTAAAGTAACGGTAGGGCTGTTAAATCCAGATCTATTTGCTAAGACGTCTAGCGGATCACGTGTGGTCTGGTGATCACTGTGCTGGGTTCAAGTGTCTTTCTGAGCTAAATGTTGGGAAGCTCCTCAGCTTAGGCTCCCCCACTGACCTACATTTCAATTGTTTTCTATTAAAACAATAGAGGAGATGGTTTCATAACTGAACACAATACCTGGTGTTATTCAACATGATTGTTGTCAAATTTGCATAATTAAGCAGCATGTTGGAGAGAGGAATTACTTATAAATTGTCATCCGTGTGCTATAGGGAGCCCTTCCTTCCTGTTATATCACATTCCAAACTACTTTTTTTTCAATTGTTAATTTCTATGGCAACAATCCCAATGCATCATTCTGAAACCTCAGCATAACACAAAACAGCTCAACAAGACTAAACCTCATAACGTAATTATATTATAAACTGAGCACTTTAATTTCCACACATTATGAGAATATCACATGAGAGAAGTTAAGCAACATAACAACATTATTACAAGTATATGCAGTGTGTGTCATAGTGTGTGGATGGACTTTGGCTCGAGAAGAAAGATGTGGGGAGTGTTCCTGCTCGCTGGATAAAAGGAAGAGGAGTTAGAAAAAAGCAAATTAATCAAAGTACATCAAAGAGCAGCAGATGGAGGGGAGCACAAATCAAATACTGCCGCCGTGTCCCAGGACAGTTCGCCTGACCCTGCCTCAGATCTCAGGCCCACTGAGCCTCATGCCACCAGGAGTGGGTTAGAACACACTACAACACACAACATCACATCACAGTGAGGAACAAAACATATATGTACAGGAACCATTAAAGACAGGGCTTTTGTCTTTAATGGCTTAAATGTGGCTCTTCTGGTGGAGGGTCCATCATATATTTTTCTCCCTGTAGACTTTAGTGCTTTGTCTGGAATGTTTCACAGTATGGCATTAAACCTTTCTATCTTCCTGGAGACCAAACCAGATCAAATTACTGGTCAGATCTGTGGAGAGGCGACCCTACTCAGAGTCAGAATGCCTGTTTTTCAAGGCAAGGCGAGCTATCAGACCACCTGTAATTGAATAAATGTAAAGTAGAGCTGTATAATGTGGATCATTCCAGGCAGAGTAATGACATAGAAATAAGATGGTGACAGACGCTCAACCAAAAAGTTACACGGTCCCCCATTAAAGAACAGAAATTGCATTTTATTATGCTGTGTTAAAACTTTACAGAAAACATATCCCAAAATTGTATGGTACTCTATATAACTTTTCTGTGAAGGTATTAAATGCATATAACTTGTTTTATGGCATATTGTGGAAAAAATATACACATATACATACACATACATACACATACATACATACATACATACATACATACATACATACATATACACACACACACACACACACACACACACGTATTATGTAGTGCATCTTCAATGGTGTCTGTAAGTTCCACTGCAATTGACATCATTCATTTGGAAATACTTTTGCTTTGGTTAGTCTTTCAGGTTTGGAGTGCACCTGCCTATAAGCCTAAATGAAATAGATGCCTTGTAAACAACTCCCTGAGAAGTTGCTTCAGACACTCCCACCACTATCGGGCGAAGAGCCTGAAGAAGTAGTATTCACAGTACAGTACAACACTTTCATTTACTTATCTACAATAATCTTCAATATTATCAAATGTTTTACTGTGTTTGATAGTGCACACACTGTTATGAAGCTCTCTGTTACTGTATTTTTTTATGTAACAAAAGTAAAGTTCAGCAGAGAAAGACAAAAGTGATGTGAACTGACAATATTTTAATGGGAGGAAGAAAGGACTGTAAGTGATCAATGGAGGCGGCCGCCAACTGATGCCCGGGCCACATCTTTGAAGTGGGCATCCTCAGAGGGCTGCCGCGCACAATGGCCCCTTTGATGCCCGGGAACATGCCAGACACTTCTGTACTGCTCTGTGCCGTCCCAACCACTCCTGCTCTCCCCGTCCTCTCCACAATGACTTTGGGTTTGAACACTTGTTGATGTGTCTCTCCTCATTCCTGTGCTCCAGTGTCGTATCAGCACATACTTTTACGTGCACAACTCTCTGCCCTCCACTCCACATTAATGCGTTCAAAAAAACTCCCCTTTACCGAGCCGCTAGCCAATCCCTGCGCCTGATAGTTCCCCCCTTTTCAATGGTTGTGGCTCCCTCCCCCGCGTCCTCTCGCAGAATCAAACCTCTTTGTAATGTGCAGCCTTGGCAAGTGGTGCCCGACTTGCTGTCATAGCCTTAATGAATTCATCTGTTTGTGTATTGGACATAGCACCATCTATGCCTCCTCCCTTTGCCTAGTGTGCAGTTCTCATCCCCTCCTCCATACTAATCTGTATATATACCAGGGACCACTCCACAGAGCTATTGTTCCTCTGACTAAACGTACAGACAGATGCCCTGCACGGCTGTGGGAGAGAGCCTAGAGATCCAGGAGGGAGTCACCAACAGCCTCTTCTGCCCCTGTGCCTCCTCCTCTCCATCGTCTGAGCTGCTCTGCCTGCTCTTCTGTCTGTCAGCGCAGGAGAGGAAGGGCCTCGGATGCTACTGACAACATGCTGTTGCTTCTGCTGTCACTGTTTCTCTTGGACTTGGACCTCCTTCTAGCAGCTCCTGCAGGTCGAGAAGTCTACAGGATGCCCCACAGTGCACTCAAAGGTAATACCCATTTTTGTGCATTTGTGTTTTGCTGCACTTATACAGAGATAGTGTATTTAAAGGTGCACTATGTAACTTTTCTGGTGGAGAGAGCTCCTTCTCTCCATGTATATTATTGCTCTGGTAAGAATGCTCCACTGTATAGTATAACTTCTCTAGCTTCATAGAGCAGTAGGTAACACCACTGGGCAGGTGGACAGGTCAGATCTGTGGAGTGTGGACCCCACTCACAGTAAAATGCATGTTTTACTGTTTAAATCCAAGTATTGTTGAGCTATAAACAGACCTGTGATAAATAAATGCAAGTTAAGCTTAATGGCATGTGGAACAGCAATATCATCAACAGGTGGCAGATCCTCCACCAGAAATGTTACATAGTGCAACTTTAAACTGCAGATATGGAAAAAGGGATTTACAATGTCATATAAAGACACCAAATAAGAAAAAATCTTTAGTAGCACTACTATTCCAAATACCAAACAACATTGTGGTTCTATGGTCCAGTCACAGGTTCTGAAGTGTTCAGAACAAGTGTCTCTGTATTCCCTACGCTGTCCGCCTGTCTCCCATGGGCCCATCCTGTCCACCAGCTTTGCCTGCTCAGATCTGGCCTTCTAATTAAGTCTTCAATCAGCATTGTTGTTGTTACTGTCCCACTCTGTGATGTGGTGCGACACAGAGGGGGGCAGCAGGGTTAGCGGCACTTTTGAAGAATGTCTCTGAAAGTTTCCCTGTCACAAACATGCTGCCTATGAACTGGGAGAGCTGAATGAAACGATACTCTGTGACTATGAATGAGACATTTACTGAGATATTTAACTCTGTTCTACAGCTTTATCGGATCGTGGTACTGTGGTGCTGGAGGCTGCAATGACAAGTGCTTTGTCTGCCCTGGAACGAGCATCTTCTGAAAAGAGCCGGGCTGAAGCCGGCTGCAGGGGCTGTGCGCCCTGTCTGTTTCAGGACTGTGGGCAATCAGCATCATGTTGTAAGTCCTGAGACAAATAAACATAAAATAAATGTATTTGAACAACAGCTGAGTGATCATCATTTTTAACAGCATCCCCGAGCAGTGCCCTGACTGAACCGAGCTGTGAGGTGATCAGTAAAGCGCAGAAGTTGACCAATGAGGCGGAGCGCAGCTGGGCCCTCAGTCAGGCCTGTGCATTCTACCAGCACCGCTGCCTGCCTCTGGAGCTGGACAAGGAGAGCTGTATCCGCATCATGGGAGAGAGCTGCAGCGCCCGTGTTCTCCAGTGCAGCCTGCTCAGCACCATGCACAACCTGGAGCCCACCACTCAGACACACGCACAGGGTGAGGCCAAGCATCTGCCGTCCCATCATTAAACAGGTGATATAGGTCCAGTGTTGTGACCCTTGTCTGTCCTAGCAGCAGTTTGTGGGCAGAGGTCGTCTGCAGTGCCAAACATCACACAGCCACGCTCAAGGATTGTGGGGGGCTCTCCTGCACCCCCTGGCAGCTGGCCATGGCTGGTCAATCTGCAGCTGGACGGTGGCCTTATGTGTGGAGGGGTATTAGTGGACAGCTCCTGGGTTGTCACTGCTGCTCACTGTTTTGCTGGGTTAGTTTGCACTTCTTTAAACCCACTGGAATAACCATTTGTCAGGCACTGTATAATTAGCTACATTTCACAGGAGCCGCAGTGAGAGCTATTGGACTGCTGTAGTGGGAGAATTTGACATCACCAAAACTGATCCTGATGAACAGGTCCTCAAGGTCAACAGAATAATTCCACATCCTAAGGTATTTACTCGCTCAAACAAGCATCCACAATACATCTACAAGCTCTGTTAAGATGCATAGTAACACTGTCATTTTTCTTGCAGTTTAATCCAAAAACCTTTAACAATGATATTGCCCTAGTGGAGCTCACAACTCCAGTAGTCTTGTCCGATCATGTGACACCCGTGTGTCTTCCTGGAGGCACTGAGCCCCCTACAGGTAGCCCCTGTTTAGTGGCAGGCTGGGGGTCTCTCTATGAAGGTAACACATGCACTGAAAATGTTTCTCTGTTGAAATATGATTCCCAAGTCAAATGCCACTGTATTTGACCATGTCTATGTCTTTGCTTTCTGATCAGATGGCCCAGCTGCTGATGTGGTGATGGAGGCAAAAGTACCATTGCTGCCTCAGAGCACATGTAAGAGCACCCTAGGCAAAGACCTGGTCACCAACACTATGCTCTGTGCGGGCTATCTCTCTGGAGGCATTGACTCCTGTCAGGTGGGCTGTAGTCCTGCGTCAACCAAAACCTCGGCATAAGTTTGAAAATAAATTGATGTTCATGTTTTGTGCAGGGGGACTCTGGAGGGCCACTGATCTACCAGGACAGAATGTCTGGCCGGTTTCAGCTCTATGGCATCACCTCCTGGGGAGATGGATGTGGAGAAAAGGGGAAGCCTGGTGTCTATACACGAGTATCTGCTTTCTCTGACTGGATTCAGTCTGAGATACAAAGTAAGTTTCAACAATAGAACATATGTCGTGAGTCTAACTCTTCTTATAACTGCAATAATAACTGTATGATTTACACTTTGAAGAGTCTATTGGGAGTCGTGAGCCCACATGTCCAGAGCTTCTTCAGACCACAGAGATGACAGAGGAGGAGCAGAGGGCTGAGTTCAGCTCACTGTGTCGTTTCTACACTTTATCATGTCCTTCTGGACTGTCAGCCTCTGCCTGCAGCCAGTCAGCCCAGGACAAGTGTCTTACACGCTTTAAGAAATGTCGTAAGTAGACTGCTGCTTTTTACACACAGACTTTATTATAAATATTAATTATGAATCATCTGTTTTGTATCTGTGTGCAGAGCTTCGTTCTTTTCTTCAAAGTTTGTTGGATTTACTTCAGAGAGCTGAAGACTACATCAGGGACAAAGTGGACTTAACTTTTTTCACTCAGACTCTGCCTCAGCTTGTGGAGCACATCTACAACACAGCGTTTGCTCACACCAGAGAGAGGAGGGACCTGAGCCATGGACTTGGGTTGATTGCCGGTAGCTTATACCTTTTCTATAATGTATTGTTAATGCACTTTTATTTATTTTATTATGATATTATTTTTTACGTTTATTTAACTAGGAGGTCATTGAGATAAAAATCAGTTTTAAGAGCTTCCTAGCCATTTACTGATATTTACTGATGTCTGAAAATGTTTTCAGAGTTGCTGGGTGATGTTGTGGAAACAGACAACCCGGAAATACCATCTTTTTTCAGCCAATTGGGCCCATCAGTGGATGACTGGCAGAAGTATCTGCAAAGCTTGGCTGATGGTCAACAGAATGGTACAAAATCTGCAATGCAGAATCAGGAAGAACGCCTTTTTTTAAAAGTAAGTTCTATTTAATCATTATTTTTTATAGATGAAACCCATGTTAAATGCTAATTTGATGCATATATATCCACAGAAAGAAAGCTTCTTGGTGCACCAGCTTGTAAGAGAGTATGAATCCGTTATCCAGTCCTTGAGGTCCAAGTTGGAGGCTAGAGCTCTGCCCTCAGTCTTAAACCTGGATCCAACGCTCCTAAAAGAAGAATCCAGCGAGTCTCCCGCCTCCTTCATTGGGACACAAGAGAAAGCCTCTGTGGACGAGAAGGAGCCCTGGGCAATCGTCACAGCCTTGATCAGGGAAATTCAGAAGGTGCAGAACTCCTATCAAACACCTGCTACAAAAGACAAGCCTCCTAATCCCACAAGGGCCACATCCGAGGAGTCAATACAACCATCCCCAACACCTGGAGTTCATACAGTTACTATGGCAGAGACTGAATATGATAAAGAGCATCAAAATGTTAAAACTACAGGTCTACAGAGAAAATACAGAAGTCTGCTTCGTAAGAGGCAGACACTGACATCCAGTGGCAAAGGTATGTTACGCACCTTCTCAGAGTGCATACTTAATGTCTTTATTCATCTGTTAATTGCAGCTAATTGTTTGTTTGTAGTCTGTCCTGCAGTCAGGGAGTCCTCACAGAAAGTGAGCCAAGTCAGAGACTTGTACCAATGGGTCCTAAATATCCCAAACAGGAACCTACAAATGTCTTTCCACGAGGTAAACTAAACTTTTACAAGATAACAAAGGCATCTATGCTTTAGTACAAACTCTAAAGAAATTGTTTGTTTTAGGTGCTGGTTGATTTGAACTCAAAGAATGAGCGTGGTCTGTATGAAGCTCGGGTGAAGGCCATGGTGGGGGGACGCCCTTTGACCTTCTACAGTCTGGTTGGACTGGAGAACGAGTCCTTTTACCGCAGTGTGCCCAGAATCATCTCTGTGGCACTTGAAGGCCTCAAAACTTAGATGTTTTTTTCTTGTAAATGAAGATTAACCTGGCACTGGACACAAAGCTCGATGTGCGGACGTGCCACTGTAAGGACAAAATATGAATGTATCTGTTCGACATCTGGGCAACTTTCATACAACTTTTTTCACTATTGTTTGAAGCAGTCGTTTTTTAATTTATAAAGTTGTAAATATATAAATTATTCAAATATGAAAGGCTGAGCCTAATTAAATATGCAGTTTGTATATATTATTTCTTTATATGATATTTATTTGTATTGAGAAGGCATTTGTATTTTTGTAATAAACAATATATGACATAAAAACTTGGTAGCCTGACATGGTCATTTCTTGTCCCGCCTTACTGTGGTATTACTATGGCACCATGCCTCAGACATTCACATGTCCGGAGTCAAGCTGTTAATGCTGAAGTATGTCTCGGCTGATGCAGGAGCAGAGGAGGAAATAGCTCCTCAGAGGTGCAGCTTTATTCTGTGGATCAGCGCTGATTGGACCTAAAGTGGCCCCCGGTTGACCTCTCTCTGACCCCTGACCCTTCCCGTCAACACTGCAGCTGCTCCACTGTCCAAATCCACATGTCCCATCTTCTCCTGCCTTCTCATCCTAGGGGGATGAGTAACAAGACCCCAAGTCACTGACTCAACACTGAGTATGACATTGAGTAAATTAAGCTTTGTGCATTTGTCTGAAAATATATATAATATAAAAAGAGATTGACACAATTTCTTGTGATTAAAAAGGACACAATATGTAAAATCAACTTTAACCCCCTAAGGTCCCAGTGATATAAATCCTTTATTATTAGAGTTAAAATACGGGTTTAGGTTAATCAAGTAGTAACTGGATAAGTCTCTATTTGAACTAAATGCAAGTCAGTGTTAAGTGCCCAAAAAAGACAGAAACAGAAATTGTTGGGTGTGGGTGTGTGTGTGTGTGTGTGTGTGTGTGTGTGTGTGTGTGTGTGTGTGTGTGTGTGTCACTTACCCCCTTTAAAAACAGAGGCCTCCCTCTAATGACTCACAATGTTGCACTATCCCAAGAGCCTGATCTGTCATCACCAAAGGACTGTCACAAATAAACAAGTCTTACCATCTGTCTTCCTGCACATGGTTTCTACCCTTACCTATCAACACTGCCTACTCTTTGCACAATGACAAGAACATTTTTAACCCCAATCACATTCTGACGGAAAATGCTGTCTTAATATAGCCTTGTGAGATGCTAAATGTGCAGACAAAGCAGCCGTGAGCCTTGCCCTCCTCTCCTGAGTGGCAGCGGCAGGTGTTGTGACCAGGACCACAGAGCGCCGTGTGTTGGCTGATGTATTGTCACATAGCAGGGGAAGTGATGTAGAATATATGTGCCTGTGTGTTGTTGTGACAGCTGACAATGTTGTGCTGTAAATACACACTTGTATTTTAGCAGAACAATTATCCAGCCCCTCCCTCCAAAAACCCATGGCTCAATGAATCCCGGCAGTTCTAGCCCACTTCTGCTAGGAAACAAACTCGCAAATAGTGACACATGCATCACTCTGCTCCAGCATAACTCGGAACCGTGAGCTGTGATTATACAAATGGACTCTGGACTTCCTGTCTGCCTCTATGTATTCATCAGGATAATACTAATCACGACAACAGGTAAGACAACTGCAACTGTAATAAGTTTGATAATGTCAGGATTTATAATTTTATTTAAATCTAAATTAAATCTATGCAGCAAAAATACTATATTTTTATTTGTTTATTGAAGCATATTTAATTAAAAACATAATAGTTTGAATTCTAAAATGTGACTTTGTGAACTAGTAACTGATGTTATAACATTGTAGTGTGCAGTTTAAATTAGAATATGAACTTCAATTCTTCAGCCATTGTTCCAACTGGTAATGACAATAGTAAATTATTAAGGGGATTAGAATTTATAACAAAATACATGTCTTTCTATATTATTTGAATATTACTTTATCTGACAGATATATTATAACAAATCAAATGTCCTATTGTAGTTTCATCACTTAACCTTGAAGCAGAGCTTTTTCAAGATTTGATGAAAGACTATAACAAAAATGTCCGCCCCATGGAGAATAGTGGAGATGTTACCAAAGTGGACATCAAGATGACCCTGACAAACCTCATTTCTCTGGTCTGTATCTGCCTGTCTAATCTGTTTAGTATAGGATATCTCTCTGAGCTCTAACAAATTCAAATCACCTCCACAGAATGAAAAAGAGGAGGCCTTGACGACAAGTGTGTGGATAGAAATGGTGATCTATACTGGTTTTTGTTACATTCAGGAGAGTCAGTCAAATTTTTAACAACCCAGTTTCGGCATTTGCAGCAATGGTGTGACTATCGGCTGAGGTGGGACCAGAGGCCAAGGTCAGATCTGTATGGAACTATAACAGCTCCCTTAAGAGTGCCATCTCAAAGCATATGGCTGCCAGACATCATCCTGGAAAACAAGTGAGTCTCCGAACGCCATCATAACATTATGCAAGTCATACTGATCCATTCATCATCATCTGTGGAAGACTGATAGAAATAAAACTCCAAATCATCAACGTGTCACCTCTGACCACTACCATCACTCACACACTACACTATTTACTCATAAACGAATTGCGTGCATGAAATATATTGCCCAGGTAACACTGTGCACTTGTTGGAACTGGGACAGAACTTATTTGTTGCAGCTCAAGCTTCTTAATGATACCCTATATTTAAAAATGGTTTACAATTATTAGCTTGTTGTATATAAGTGGCTAAAAGTAGTTTAAATTGTGCCAAGACAGAACCTCCAATTACTGGGTTTGTTGGTGATCCCTGATAGTGTACTTCATACTACAGTATTGCCAAAGCAAAAACAATTACTCTTTGATTCAGTCTGAGAATTATTTCACCAAAATTGTATGTAATTTAAAGGTGCATTGTGTAACTTGTGTGGTGATGGACCCTTTCTATCACCACGGAGAGTTGTTGCTTTGCCTGGATTTTTTTCATAGTAATTCATAATATTAAACTTATCCGTTTCCATGGAGACAAACACAATGCCAATTTACAGGTCCACTTTGTGGAAAGGTGGACCCACTTACAGTAGAACACCTATAATTAAATAATAATAAAGTTTAATGCCATAGTGTGGTGCATTCCTGGAAACGCAATCTCCCTAGAATAGTTTTCCTCATGGCTATTGTCTGCCTGCAGTGTGGACGGGCAGTTTGAAGTGGCTCTGTACTGCAATGCCCTTGTCTCTTCTGACGGCTGTGTCTACTGGCTGCCTCCTGCTATTTACCGCAGCGCATGCACCATCACTGTCAACTACTTCCCCTTTGACTGGCAGAACTGCACTATGGTGTTTCGGTAAGTGGACCTCATCAAAACCACAAAAGACATGCAGATTACAGTAAACAAAAGTATCTAGGCTATCTCTCGTAGCCATGGGGCTTTTTATGCCCTGCCTTGTAAATGCAAATGAATTACACTATTAGTCTTGTCTTGTGTTTTCACAGTTCCCAGACGTACAGTGCAAATGAAATTGAGATTGTCCTAAAAGAAGAGGACAACTACACTTTAGAGTGGGTGGACATAGACCCAGAGGCTTTTACAGGTACATACATGACAGAATACACACGGTACTCAAAGAATACTTTAGTAAAGCTAGGGCAAAAGTATTGTTACTAGTAAAGTTGTAATAAAAGTGCAAAAAGCTACAACTTTAAGAGTGAAAATTGTACTGGTTGTTTTAAGTGTAGTATTATTATTATTATGGTGCATATTCCTGGTATTACAACTACCAGACTGACTAATGCATACTCTATATAAGTACAGTATAAAGGATAACTACTGGATTACTGGACTATTAACAAGCTGCTACCTCTGAGATTCTTATGAATTAAAGAACCTTTTCTAATACGTTAACATTTAAACATACTAAAGATGTTAAGTAAAATTGAATAGAAGTTATACTATTTCTGTTGGCATTAGAAAATGGTGAGTGGGTGATTAAACACAGACCTGCAAAGAAGCTGATCAACCTACAATACACTAAAGATGACCTGGAGTACCAGGAGGTGGTCTTCTTTCTCATCATTCAGAGAAAACCACTTTTCTATATCATCAACATCATCGCTCCCTGTGTCCTCTTCTCCTCTCTCGGACTGTTGGTTTACTATTTACCAGCTAAAGGTATCTGCAACCATTTTATTCATCATCTATCCATGGGTTTTCTACAAAGTTCCAATCCATCCAATACAGAAAAAAAAATTGTTCCCACCTACAGAGTGTGTTTGGTGCTCAGGCAGGTCTGTTTTCATTGGTCATTTTGGCCTCCTCCCACTGTTTAGAAACATGTTAAACCAATGTGTCCATATTAAGTCAGTGAATAACAGAGAGTATATAAAGCATCCAGTTTTAAAAATGTATACCTAAAATACCTGATGAAGATATGTCACTGAATTGTTAAAATACCTATATGATTGCAGCTGGGGGTCAGAAGTGCTTTATGTCCATTGCCACTCTCCTGGGCCAAACTGTTTTTGTGTTCCTGATTGCTAAAAAGGTTCCAGAGACATCACAAGCTGTCCCTCTTATTGGAAAGTAAGTTGTATAACAATATAATATAATATCTTTTGTAGTAGTTTAATTTACTAATAAGTTGCATATCCTTGAATTACAGATATTTGATGTTTGCGATGTCAGTGACAACTACAGTAGTGATGAACTGTGTGATAGTTCTAAATGTCTCGCAAAGAACCCCAAACACTCACAAAATGACAGACAGCGTGCGAAAGGTGAGACTGTGGCCAAAGCGAGCCATTTTGTAAGTGACATTTTCCTCTAAGCATTGTATGTTCTCATTTATATACAGACGAATCCAAGTGCATTTTTAAATTAGTCATTTCTAATTTACAGATCCTCCTCAACACTTTGCCTCGTCTACTAAGGATGCAGATGCAGCCATGGATGCCTGAACAGGACATGATTTCCAGAACAGGGAATGGTCACGTAGCAGACGACAACAGTGCATACATACCTCAGTGTAGACGCCGCAGCTCCATGGCTCTCATCACTAAAGCAGAGGAATACATACTAAGAACCTCACGCTCCGAACTCATGTTTAAGAGACTGAAAGAGAGAAACGGTCTCATGAAGGCAGTGCTGGACAAACTGCGTGAGTATTTGATTCGGTTTCATTTAAAAGGTGCTTTGTATAACTTTCCTAGTGGAGGGCCCAACAAATGCTTGTTTCCATGGTATTGTTGCTTTGTCTGGAATGTTTCACAGTATCATTCAGTCTTCATGGAAACCAAACCAGGCCAAGTCACAAATCTGATCTGTGGAAAGGCAACACTGCTAACAGACAGAATGCCTGTTTTTGTAGGTATTTTTGAGCTATAAAACCATCTGTTATTTAATAAATGTAAAGTAGAGCAGTTTAATGTCATACTGTGGAACATTCCAGTCAGAGCAATGACATCCAACAAGACGGTGATGGAACCCCAACCAAAAAGTTATATAGTGCACCTTTAGAAAACAAGAATTAACTAACTCTTTTAAATGAACATGTGGCTGTCCTGTTTTTGTGCTTAGATAATGGTCTGCAAGGGGGAACAGCTGAGCATCTCTATGCCAGTTTGGCAAATGCTTCAGTGGAGCTGAGGCAGTGTGTAGCTTCCTGTAAGCACATAGCAGCGACCGCAAAGCAAAAGAATGTTTTTCAGAATGTAAGTTCAATAGTAATTCATGTCTTCATCTTTATTGTATTCTGTTATTTTTTTCATTCATTGGTTTAATTTTACCACAGTGAAATTGCTCAAATATAAAACTTTTGATACACTTTCTTCTTCAATGTTTTTTTTTCTAATTACTACTTACTGAAGACAAATATATGAAGCCAAGATGTAAGAAATTATGTAGCAATGGAAAGTGAATAGCTCTAAATATGTTGCAATATATAATTATGCATTATTTAATATAGAATAGTTACTTATTTCACTGCTTTTGTTTACAACATTCAGTGTATGTTTATTCATAATTTTGATGCCTTCAGTGAGAATCTACAATGTAAATAATCATGGAATGGTCATTAAAGGACTATTTCTAAACTTTAACTAGCAGTATCTTTAAATGTTGTACAGAAGACGTGATATTTGACTTAACTTTTGTAACTGCAGGAGAATGAAGAATGGTTCCTTGTGGCGCGAGTGATTGACAGGGCCTGTTTCATTGTGATGGCCCTGGTGTTTTGGATTGGCACAGTGGCCATATTTCTCATGGGACATTTCAATAAAGCACCCTCTTCACCTTTTCCTGGGGACCCAAAGACCTACCTCCCCCCAGCAAACCTGACGGAGAGTGACTTTCTGTCCTGAAAACCTGAAAACAGCTGATGCACAGGAGGAACTGTACAATCAGAACATTTTGTGTATTATTATTAGGAACATGTGCTTTGCTGAGTAAGCCAGACTTTTACTTTTCATGTGTGTCACTGTTCTTGTTACAGTTTACCCTTGTTTTTAATAGCTATTTTAATGTGTCTACTACTTAAATATCAACAAATATGATGAAATATTCCTGATTTCTTGGTGAAAACTATGATGCCTTTTATTGATAGATATTGTACCCAATTATGTAATAAAGTTAATATGTTCACGTAAATGACCTAAAATTGCATCTTCTTTCCAAAACACATTGTACACCTCTTGTGAAAAGCCAGTGCACTATTGCCCCTACCTCTGGAGCAGGATTACAATTACATGGCTGAATGGTGCCTTTCTATAGAGCCACAAAAGGCAGATCCGGCTGGTTGGGATGGAAACAGAGACAAGGAAGAGGAGGGAGTTACAATCTTCGGACACAAACAACAAACACAACAAACCAAATACTACCAAAGGACTTCTCCCACACACATTTAGGATACTGTTATTGATACAGCTACTGCTCAGAGGCATTTGGCCGTAACTACAGCATCAACAGAGTTTTTGCTCATTTTTTTTTCTTCAACTGGTTATTGCCATGTCGGCTGTGACCAACCAGCCTCGTCCCTTTGGTCACCTGGAGCGCGAGAAGCACATTGAAATGATATTTAGGACTTTCCAAGACAGAAATGGAACTTCATGTGAGTGCCTTGTTGAGTCTGCTAGACCTCACAATAAGAGTACTTGTTGGGAATCTCAGGAGGAACTTTCAAAAAACAAGAATGAAACAAAAAAACAGAGACATGAAGTCAAGAGGCCTGCAGGTGCTCCAGGGATTGACTTGTCGATTTTGGATCTGGTTGAGCAGTTTCATGTGAATGCTAGACCAGAGCTACAAGGTAAGCAATCATACAAATCAAAACTTATGGCTGAAATGTGCAAGTCTCTCAAACTGTAGTGTTTCAGGTCCTCACTGTGTCCCCAGGAAGGTATACAGTATATCTGCCAACAGTGACAGGTTTGACCTGCTTGTGGCTATAGAAGGTAGGCTTTCATGAATGCTTTTTGAAAGTATGTCTATCAAATGTAACTGCTAAATGTTTTGTTCCCCGTTTTTGTGGTAGAGAGTTCATGCTTATGTCTTCAGTGTTGTGGCCCAGCAAGAGCCTGCTCACTGAAGGGTATGGACGGCGAAGGTCGTCACCTCTTTTATTTTGAAAGACCCCTCAGAATGGATGCTTGTTGTCTAGGCTGCTGCCTTATGGAGATGAGGGTCTACACAGCCCAAAGACAACTTATAGGAACTGTATGTCAGCGGTAAGCAATGTTAAATTAGGTTACCAAACTAGGTTTTCTGATCCTACAGAATTATGAAAAGTGACAAGTCAGTCAGTGAAGCAAAAGATGCCGTCTATTCACTTGTAGGCCACACTGTGTGATTTTCAAACTATTGTTTGATCATTTCTGTACATCCCAGTGATGTGACTGCCAATGTGATTTGGGGAATAGCATTTTAAAAATGCATTCGACTGACAATTTGAGATGACCGTATTGTTACAACTTGATTGAGCTGGGTCCTCTTTGAAGCTGCAGTTTTCAAATAAGCCATGATAAGAATCAATTGTGGTTCAAGGCAAAAAAAAAACCCAAATATCTGAATCTTAACAGGAGACTCGCATGATGGAGGAAGGACTGGGATTACACAACGTATTTGTTTTGCCAATGTCTTTATACTTATTATAGGCATATAATACATGTACACTGGGTCACGTGATTGCTCGGGCTGATCTGTGTGTACAGAATACAGAACATTGTTTTTTTTTTTGTTAGAAAGAAGATTATAGAGAATATATACTATTTTGCGTTCCCATTCCTTTTGTGCCATAAGAGCTTTTTTATCCACATCTCTGGCCACCCATTGCTATAGTACTTGCCCAGCTTGTCTCTAAATAGCACAGAGCGCCTGCAGAGTCCCGCACTATAGGGCTGTGGTCTAAACCTGGGGGGTGAAAGCAATACACAGCTGTCTGCCCAGAGCCACTGGAGGAATGTGGCATCCTTTCTTTGGGGAATGCTGGGCTAATGGGGGCAATGACCGCACTAGCCTTCTGCATAGTCAAACTAATTCTTTATCTGATTCATGCTAACCGAGATGTGTTTGTCCCTTTGATTTATAGTAGATGGGTACCAATTACGACTGACCTCTCAGACATTTCAGATTAGAGACCTATTTGATATAAATATTTCCTTAGATGTACTAAAAGAAAGCAGGGCCCATACTGAATTCCTCTAACACCAAGAGAACAATGATTTTAGGGCTGCGGAATCATGACAGCTGAAAATGTGGTCAACTGAGCATCTACGCTGACCACTGCTGTGGTCAGCGTAGATGACTACAGCAGTGGCTGTTGCCACAGTGTGCACGCTCCATGTCAGTTTTCATAAATGAACTGTATCAAATTACTGTTGTTGGATTGAGATTGGGCTTTTGTCCAATGGCTGTTGACAGGTGGAGCATGTTCACCCCTCTTTTGGAAGTGTGTGATGCAAGTGGAGTGGCGACACTCAGACTTCAAGGCCCTTGCTGTCCATGTCGTTGCTTATCTAACCAAGAGTTCCAGGTATGTGCTTCAAATTAAAATAAATATTACTAATAAATCAAAGTAAGAAATAAAAAAATGCTTATCAAAATTAACTTCAGATTATGGCCAACACTGGAGACATAATTGGAACAATTTGGAAGAAGTGGCCAGGTTTTAGTGTTCAACAAAATATGGACCATGAATATTTTGGATTAAATGGTGAGAGTTTATATTTCTCTTCTATGCTCCTTATTCCATGACTATTGTCACCTATACAGCCCCATTTTACTATTGTATTATATTTGTCATTTCAGTTCCACAGCATATGGAGTCTGACACAAAACTTATGTTGTTGGGGGCAACATTTCTTTTGGTATGTTTTTTTTTTCACTTCACTTCTATTTTGATTTAGCAAATTTTCTATCTCATAAAAGTATTTAAAATAAAAATTCTCTTTACAGAGCTATATGTACTTTGAAATGAGCTAAAAAAACAAAACAAACTTCTACAACCAGAGTGGAGATAGTGGACTTATTAAAAATTCAGCAAGAAATTCTCAGGAGATATTTTTTAAAATCATCTGAGGGAAGATTTTTCTCAATGAGGGTATCTATTTAGTAAGGAAAACAAAAGGAGGACAAAAACGTCTTAAAGAAAGTGCATCTTTGACATTTCTTGGTATAAATCTTGTCTTTTTATTAATCTCTGACAACGCTGTTCGTTATCATTCACTGGGCTGCATTGCTTCTTCTGAATTTAGACATTAATCTCAAACATGTGTCTCGAGTAAAATGTTATGTAGCCTCTCAGTAATTTCTACAAAATATAAAAATCATTTTCAGACCATTTATATACAACAGTTAAAGATCTCTTCATATTCATAAAACCATGGCAATGACAAAACAGCTGAAGAGAAACTGGTTTTGAGGCAAACTCGAGATCTTCTGCAAGCTCAGTCTCTTGTGAATCGACTTCAGGACAAAAAAATGACATTTTAAGTCAATTCTATAGCCTTTGAATGGACTGTATTTACAAATACAGTGGGTAATACACAACAAGTATTTGCAATACCTCTTCAAACAAATATATTGTAAATAAATTTCATTGTAATAAAATTGCATGTAGCTGCAACCCTGCTTGAGTCCCAATAAAACAGTTAAAGTCTAGACATGAAATGTGATGTTAAACAATAAATGGCATGTAGATGAACATGTTGGTTCTGATGTATTTTGTCAAGTGCACTTCAATAACATGTACAGCTCAGCTAACAGCCAGCTCATAGACTCCCTCTGGTGGCAAGTCCATCGATGTGTAACTTGCTTTACAAAAACCGGGAGACTGAGGCTGCTTTAGTTGACCAATTATTAGTTGTTTCTTGTCAACTTGGTTCAGTCTGTCGTCTGCTGAACATTTTTTTTGGTTTTGATACAACAAAGACTTGTCATCTTCCAGTTCTAACCTTCTTAAGTCTTTATGCAGTGCCAGTCCATGCAGAAATATTCTCCGGGAAATCCCCCAGAACCTCACAAATGTACACGCCTACCTGTCACAAAAATAAGCAAAGATATATATTAAAGTAAAAAAAAAAAAAATATACATTTAAAAAAATATACATATATATACACACACACATACCATTGTCGCAGGGGGGAATGGGGGGGTTATCGACCGCCACTAGCATTCACCAGCCCATGGAAGTCTTCCCATGCTCTGTAAATAAAGCCAACGTGCAAATGTATTAGTGTGTCACTATAAGATGTAAAATTAATCAGAGGTAAACATGGCAAGATAAAACAACTAAAGAAAGAGAAGAAAGACAGAAAATAATAAAACAGGTTAGACATACATACTTAATGCTGTCTGTATGAGTCTTATACTCCATTATAGTGTTGGGAGGAAGGTTTAGAACTCTACGAAGAGTATCTCGAATTCGGGCAGTGGTTGCTTGGTCACTAGCGGTTTTGTTCCAGATAGAAATAATGTCCTCCTGAGAAAAGAAAAATTAATTTACACAACACAAGGTCAAGATCAAAGAAGATAAAATTATGTAATTAGAATTACTTGGAAGCGAACTGAAACTACAGCACCACAGATTTCTTCTCCAACCATAAACTGTTCACCCAGCATTGCTAGAATGAGGTTCTCCCAGCATCGAGATGCTAGACCTTTCCTCAAACGTATGATCCATTTGCCCCCCATCTTGTTGGCATCATCCTACATACAACCATGCCTTGTGAAAAACACAATTGAGACATTTTAATAATATTTTACAGAATATTCGACTGTACCTCCCACATAGGTTTTATTCCCTCCTTGAAAAGGTGAAAGTCACTGTGTCCCGTTAGGTCACCCGGTCGAATCATGTGACTGTAAAACCGCCAAAACTGCTCCACCTAAAGACCAATTTCAATTAACCATTGGACAACATCAGGTGTTTTAATTAAAAGCGTGTTGTTGGCTAACGGACCGAAGCAAAACTGCCAATCTGTTTGATATTCTGCTCATAACTTTGTGTACTGGCTGGTCTCCCTGGAGTGCGTCTGGAGTACCAGAAAGTGTAGTTGTATTGCAGAGGATGCTCGCCTGCACCTGGAACCACCATCTACAAAACAAAGACACGTGAGCCTACATGGTAATTCTTCACACTATGTAAACAGAAGAGAATCAATCACCTTTTTCTTAGAGATGTTCTGTTCCTTTTCTTCGTCTTCAATTTTTTCCTTCTCACAGTCTTTCGGTGGGCCTTGGTCCTGGTCGTGGTCTCCACTGTCATCGTCTTTCAAACTGTAGGAGGGTAAATCAGATTAAAAACTTAAAAACTGTTTTTGGACATTGGTCATCAGAGTGTGCTCTGCATTTGCTCACTTTTAAAATGCTGCTCCTTGCATTTGCACCTATACAAGAACCTTGGTGTGTGTTTTGCGTTTCATTTAAATAATTCAGATTACCAAGCTGTTAAGTTGTTCATTTAAAATACATGTTAACAACTTAATTCGCTGTAATATTAGACATATGGTGCCCTCTATAATTTAATTAGCATGCTACCTTTTCATCTTGTGTACTGAGAAAGTGATCCAAACGCAGCATTACTGAATTAATTGATATTTAAGGGTACCCTACATACTATATTAAATGAGTATTGTTAAAAGGACATAGTATGAATCAAGCCTATCCATGAAAGCGGATTTCAAGCTAACATGCGGCTAACTCGTGTCTCAGCAAAATATCATGGCGCTTAGACCGCTCGTTTTACACCATTAGGCCGAGGCTTCGGGGCCTACCTTCCACCTGCTAAGCTAAAGCTAACAACACTGGCTTTCAGGAGAGATCCAAATGTACATGTGGTTTTGGGCTATTGTCGTACATGAGCTTTTATCGATATGGGTAAACATATGTTCTCACCTCTTTCCCATGTTGAAATCGAGACTAAAACCAAATTTGCAGGTCCAAGCTACTTATGACACACCTCTTTAGCATGCAACTGTAGCTGTTAGAATCAAAAGCTATCTGATGACCTGTCTTTGTAACAGGAAGTCACAGGAAGCCCGCTCTTCGAAAGATATCACACAAATACAATCGGTTACTCACGCGTCAAATTTGTTGTTCATAATTTTCTAGGTAAAATAATTTCGGAGTCCAAACACAGCCTCCTGGAGTCCGACGGAACGGAAGCGCGCATTGCGTGTGCGCGCATGCATGCTTAGGGATCACTACCATAGGCTGTATTATCACTACTATAGGCTATATGATCACTACCATAGGCTGTATTATCACTACTATAGGCTATATGATCACTACCATAGGCTGTATTATCACTACTATAGGCTATATGATCACTACCATAGGCTGTATTATCACTACTATAGGCTATATGATCACTACCATAGGCTGTATTATCACTACTATAGGCTATATGATCACTACCATAGGCTGTATTATCACTACTATAGGCTATATGATCACTACCATAGGCTGTATTATCACTACTATAGGCTATATGATCACTACCATAGGCTGTATTATCACTACTATAGAGGCTATAATCACTACTATAGGCTATATGATCACTACCATAGGCTATGTGATCACTACCATAGGCTATATTATCACTACTATAGGCAATATGATCACTACCATAGGCTGTATTATCACCACTATAGGCTATCTGATCACTATTATAGGCTATATGATCACTATCATAGGCTGTATTATCACTACTATAGGCTGTATGATCACTAACGTAGGCCACTACCACAGGCTGTATGATCATTACCATAAGCTGGAAAATCCCAACTGTAGGCTGTATGATCACCACCATATGCAGTATAATTATTACCATAGACTGTAGTATCACTACCCTGTGTACTAAGTACTCAGCTGGGAGTGCGGCAGTACTCTAATCATGTCAATAGTGGATACACAAATGTGTAAAGACTATTTATACGGGCTAAACGAATGAACAGACCAAAGAAAGTTAAGAGTTTTATTATTATTATTATTCAGAGCCACACATTGCAAAATATTATAATAAACAATAAATTAAGTGCTCTGACTTAAGTAATCAGTTTGGGGGTAATAAAAAAGGGGTAAACTCATGGATCTATACTTTACATGGGCAAACCTGATGACCCTGCTGTTGCAACTGCACAATATATAAACCTAATGAATAGAGGGGGATAGGAGGACTGCTTTGGCATGGTATGGCACGGCACGTTATGGTGTCGTTTTGTTGGCTCTCCTGTTTGAGACCATCAGTCGCCCCATGCCCCCTGTGCCTCTCATAAGAGAGGACTTTGTTCTTGGCTAGAAAGCGCACCAGTGAGTGAATGGGCAAGAGCAGCAGCAGGCTCTTCAATGGCGGCTGTTTGTTTACACCAGCCAGTCCCGTCATAGCTCATTAGCAGCCCAGCCCACCGACAGCCTCTGATGTCCTAATGGCTGATAAGTGTGTGACTGCCGACAGTCCAGAGCCTCAGAAACTCCTGATAAAGAGGCTATGAGTACAAACATACATTCTCACTAATTTTGCTTGCATTCCTCAACATTCATGGTACACATGCATACATAGACATGCACACAGTACCAGGCTGGTAAACATGGACTGAAGATATAGTTCTTTCATCCTTTGCCAGAGGCCATAGTGAGGTTAGCCGACATCAGTGGAGCAGCAGTCGGCACTAGTTCTGCATCAAAGATGTACAAGATATCTGCCGCAAAAGACATGCAAAAAATTACTATTTAATGCTTTAAATAAATGTTCGAACATTATACTGCTTGGGCATTCTATACCCAATCCAGCTATTTTTGTTTTTGAATCAGAGCTAAATTCCAAAACAAATACAGCTATCAGTGGATCACTACTTGAAAGCCCTTAATTATGCTGCCTATATATTACTATAATTGACAATTAACAAACCTCTTGAATAGCTTTTCCAAGTGTCTCTTGACATCTCACCACTTTCCTGAAATAGCAATATGTTAAAATGTACCTGCAAAAGCAAAATAACATTTTTATCCGCAATCTGGGCCCTACCTGTGTACCCTACGAGATATGCAGAGGGTGAAGTTGGCAGGACAGTCGGGCTCATATGTGGATGGCACAATGGTGTAAACTCCAGGAGTAAGACTGCACAGTACAGTCACAACCTGGCTGTAGCAGTGAGGAGTACAGCTGGCTACAGGTTCATTAGTTTTTGGAGACTTGGACTCGGGTATAACATCTTGGGTCTAAAAAGATTTATATTAGTATAAAATAAATATCATTAAATTAGCTTAGAATGGCTCTAATTCCACAGTGGACAACGGCACTTCAATTAATTGACTCACCTTGTAGACATGAAAAGCAATCGGATGTAAATTGTTTTCAGGGGGGTTTTGATGCAGTGTGATTTTGATGTTGACTCCTGGAGTCTGCATGGTGTCACTGCACACACTAAACAGGAAGTGTGGGTTACACCAGTGAGAATGGAAATTCCTGCTTCCTCCTGCAGTGCTTCCCTTGACCCAAGCTCCCTGAAAGTAACTATTCTCCCACTCTCCTCCGAGTGTTAATGGCAGTGACAGTGCTGGGCTTTTCAGTGCACTGTGGAGTAACCAAAATAAAAATTTCTTGTAAATTATTAATTAAGTAAAAGTCAAACAACTGTGTTTTTGAAAAAGTAAGGGCATGTTTGCAAAACTTTGACATGTTAGAACTCATCTGATATTTTATTACCTAACAGAAGTGGATGAAGAAGAAAAAACCCTTAGAAGAAATCGGGCCTCGGCTTCTGGCTGGTAGGTGCTGGGGATAATAAGGTAGTATCCAGGCTCTAGCTCCTGATGTAGGACCACTTCTCTATCATACGCATGGCAGTGAGTAGAAGCAAATGGAGCTGTATTTAACACTCGACTCAAATGAAAACGCCTCTTCTCCACCTGGAAAAAAACAAGAGGATAATTATTATCCATTGCCAGGTGTGTCTTCATGAAGCAGTTCTGCCAACTGTACAACTATGCAAACCTTCCAAATGTGCAGGGCAATAGCTTGGTAATGCTGGTGCTTATTAATTTTGAGATCTTCAAATAGCATTTGTACCGATTGGTCAATCCTCTTATTTTCTTTGTGCTGCAGGAGTGCTACCAACACCTCTCCTCTTTCTCTAACCTTGAGCCAGTACTTTGGATTGGTGCTGTAGCTATTGCTGTTCCTACTACCACCAGCAGAGCATCCCTTTATCCACTCACCAGCCAGTTGGTGACAGTGTACTAACATGTGTCCTGCAAAATAGGCCAATGTTGACTAAACAAAAAAGTTATATTTCATTTACAACCAAAACATGCTTAAACAAATACCTGAGTAGATGCTTATAAGGTGTCCATTCTCATCAACTTTATATCCTGCAATAACATCATCAAACATACATACAAACTCTTCTTCATCCAACCAGAATTCCCCTTGTGAAATTCTTGCTTGCAAATCCATTGCACATAATGGATCAAGAGAACTCCAACTAAGTCCACTGCAACGCAAGATACAAATAACTTTTTCAAAGATCAAATGAGAAACAGGCACACAAAAAAAACATGAAGACTAACCCTTCACGCCAGGACCCAGTACAACAGCATCTGCCCCAGGGGTTTCTAATCCGGAGAAGATGTACTTTGTCTCCTGACACAGTGCTCACTTCTAGCCACTCTAAGACAATTAGGGCATGATACTGACCCAGCTCACTGGCCTCTTCAACTGTAAAGTTTAAACAAGAGGTAAATAACAACACAAAGACACGTATATTTGTAAAAGATTTCAGTGTGGCCTTCTAACCTGCTGTCCTGCTGTTAATGGAGCAGCTAAGTATGCAGTTATCCTTCCCAAACTTCAAAAGGTCTGGTTTTCTTCTGACCAAATTTGTGTCTTGTTGTTTATCATCCTCTTCTTCTGTTCTAATGCTACCCAAAGTCCAGTGCTCAGCCAGGCCACCAGTAAGGTCAACCCAAGCCTCAGATACTTGACCTGCCCAAAGCCTCTCATAAGAGCCATGGAGCCTGAAAGAGAGAGAAGAAACAGCCTATTAGACAGTTACTATCGAATCAACAAATGTATATAAAATCCAGTAACTTCTCACTTGGCATAGGCTTTTTCCAACAGTGCTACCCAAAATGAAGTTGGAGAAAGGCACCGTGAAAAACATGGTTTTAGATCAATACATGGCAAGAGGTCATCAATAATAACATCTTTCCAGTGACCATACTGCCAAAAACAAAAATGAAAAAACCCTTTGTATCCACTGTCTCCCCATGTAGGCTGGTCTGGCGGAATCACCTACAAGAGTTAAAATATTATTAAGATTGTTGCTATCATGCCACCAGGAAATGTGAGAATACTGTTACTCCTCATGGTACCTTGTTTAGTAAATGTTTGTTTTGCAGTAAGACTGTACAGGCACAAAGGAACCAGCAATCTCCCAATAAACCTTGCTTTGCATGGCCCAAGCTGATATCTTGAGGGAATAATTCTGGTGATTGGCAGATCTCCTGAAATACAGGATAAATAGATCATGATTTACAAAGTATGAGGTGGATTTAGACATTAAATCCTAAGTTATAAACTGTTTATAAACAGAACTATTATTGTTGGCTATCCCTCAACCAAAGTTAACCTGAGGCCGCAGCCAGGTGATGCTGCCCTTGAGTTTGATGATGGGAGTGGAGCAATCTGACAACAGAGCTGAGTCATCTGCAGGAAATTCAGAGTCCACAAACAAACCCGAGTCTTCATCCTCAGCCTTCCCTCCTCTCTTCATGCTTCTTCAATAAGTCCACCCACGGAGAGCAGTGGATGAACAGCTAGATCACCATCTCGTCCATGTGTCACTATGGGACAGAGAAAAAGTGATAGGAAAAGGCTGGTTTATGATCACATCTCACACTGGCTACGTCAAGTCTAAACAATCAACGTTAGCGTATTATGATTTAATCATACCTCCCTCTTGTCTAGTATTGGTCCTCCTCCATCAAAACAGAAGCTAAGCGTTAGCTCTGTTTACACTAGCTAAAAGGAATTAATGATATCCTCATTGTAATATTGCATCTCATTTGACGGTCTTACGAGAACCTCAGATTATTTATTAAAGGAGTATTCTGAGCATCACATCTCTGCTGCTGCCCCACATCATAGATCCAGGCTGAAAATCTGTTCCGCTGATCTGTTTCCCTCATGGTGAATCCTTCCTGTGCTCTGACACACTACCTCCGCCTAGTGGTAATAGACGACATTACACGCAAACAGGATGATCACTTTTTTAATTGACATTTGTGGTCTAACACGTGTTTTCCATGTTGTATACAGTATATATTTGCATACAGTCTTATTAAAGCAAACAACATACACAAACTCAACACAAAACATTAACTTATTATTAAATAGACCTGTGAGATACAATGACCGTAATAGATCCCAATGGAGAAATCCCAGTGTTGAAGAGGAACAGGAGCATAGGAATGTGCAATCAGATGTCAAGAAACTATTAAAAATATGTTATAAGTATGATATTATGGCTAAAGCCCATTGTTCAAAAAATAAAATAATGACCATAATAACCACAGCCCAGGCATTTGCAGCCTGCATGCTAGAATGAAACTGTGTTTTAAATAATTGCCATTATTTGGGGAAACATAAAACAAGTTTTATAGGTTTAGGCATAATTACGTGTGGAATATTGCCCAAAAGGAATTTAAACTGGGGCATTTCCAATACATAAATCCAGTCCTAAATCAGAATAGTTTGAGCGAGTGATTAGCTCCTAATTTAATTCAATCAACATTTTATAATCTGACGTAAAATTTCTTGTAATTTTTGTGTTGGGGTTTCTTGACCTATAAATCGACCCTCTCTCAAACCTCGCCTTGTCATACAGAGAGCAGCCCACAACAAATATATATACACTTTGATGTCAGATAAGTGCCGACTCTATCTTCTTGCATAGTTAACATTACATATGCTTAAAACTTAAAATAAGTTCTAAAAAAATATTAAATGACCAATAAAAATCCAAAATATTGATTCAGTTCATTTTCTTCCACTGGTCAATGCTAAAAAAAAAGAGGAAAAATGATTATCAGAAGATGATTATGTCAAAATGAAAGAGCAGATTTTGACTGAGGAGAAAGATCATACTTTGGAACACTTTCCATGGCCCTCTTCACCCAGGGGATGTTCGGGTCTGCACATAGTGGTTTGATTCCCAACCCTTCTTTTTTAACTATCACTGTTTGGAAACTGTAAACACAATGCAAAATATTTTGCTGTATTTACATTGGTAAGAGGCAATAACCAATATTTAACAAACAATTAACCAATATTTACTCACATTGTGGCTCTGATGTTACATATCTCTGTAATTTCTTGAACAACATAATATATCAGGGCTTTTTTGGGGGGTCTAATTCCATCATATTTTGTGCAGCATGTACTTGAACCTAAAAATAAGAAAATATTAGGATTGCATTGCAGAGCTCTTCACTGTCCGTTATCTATTTCAGTATCAAACATAAATTCATACTCACTGCTTTCTGCAAGCATCAGAATCACCAGCATCACCATTAGACACATGGCCATCTTTCATCAATGTCTTACTGTCACAATTCAAATATTCTACCTCGCGGTGGAACTTAAATACACAATGGAAACCGCAGTGTATAATCTCATCTCATTATCAAAACTCATCTTTTACATGACCTACTATGAGTGAACTTGTGGTCTAAAAAGCCCCTTTAAGTAGAATAGAAATTGATACATACAATATTGTTCAATGCAAATGCATTACAAAGCCATACATGACACTTCCACTGTCATAAATGCAATGACCTCCAAAATGAATTTTGGTTGCAAAAGTATTATTTTTAACAATGGAAAGTCACTGAGTTACTTGGTTGGGTTGGAAAGTTTATTCAAGCAGTTTTTGTTCTCCATGGCCTACTTAATGCTAAAATGAGTACATGTTCCTCTTGTTGAGGTTTCTTGGCCTAGAAACAGACCCCCTCTCTTTAACCTCACCATGTCATACTCAGCACAACCTACATTAAATGCAGTTATGCACTTTGATGTCAGATAAAAACCTTGACAAAACCTCAGTGATGTTAGCTGCTTGTATATCATTTAAGTATAGTCTTAAAGGGCAAAAAGGTTGTGAGATCAATTAACCAACGGACTGAAGTGTCCAAAATATTATTATTATCATTATTACAGGGTATGTACACTTTCAGGCTGCCAATAATTAGCAAGTTAATCAAAAAGACTGTTTTTTTTGTTTTGTTTTTTTTAAAGATGTGATGCATGAAACTAAATGTAATCTCCCATTATTATCCATACTTCTCTATATGTCTTGAGAATTATTAAACCTAGGGAAATAATTTGGACACAGAAGTTCACACATCATAATATACTATATATTTGTATAGCAAACAGCAAAAATAAAAATGGTAATAATAAATTCACAATGAGTAGCAAAAAGAGAAAGAGACTGGTTTCTTATAAGTACAAAATATATGTTGTTGAATATATAAATATAAATATAAAAGGGATAAGAGAAACAGTGCAAAGATGAAATTGTGATTGACATGATGGAGCTGGACTGAAATGAGATGTCTTCTTAAAACCCGATGTTCAGCTGTGGATCTTAAATACACAGATGAATGTGTTCACTGGAAAGGACAGGTTGGCAGCCAAACTAGCAGTTTGCCCCAGGGCAGCTGTGACTCCAAATGTGCATTATAAAAACTGATTTAGTGTAACTGAGATCAACAAAAATATGAATAATTCAGTTTATTAATAAGTCACTTTTCATTCCAAGAACAATAATTCCACAGAAAGCTATTGCTTCAGTTGCATTACATCTAAAAAGACAAAAAAGTTATTCAAAATCAGAATCAGAACCAGAAGATTTTTAAATTGCCATTGTTGGTAAGCAAAATTCCCAAACTAAGATTTTGTATGCTTCAGTGATATGGTTGGATAACAGCAAATAAAATATGAATACAAAAATCTGATGATAAAAAGGCACAAATGCATAAAGTTATTTTAAGTATATGTAGTATGGACAAAAAGTGTATATATACTTTAAAATAGCATGATATTTTTTCTCATTCCATCTTGGTTATGGAGAGGGGAAACATAAGGGGGTTTTGGTTATATTGTCGATGTAGGCAGAGCTGGAAATATGATCTGTGCTGCGTATAAAGAGGTGCTGCACCTCTAACCCTGTGTAGTTTGCAGACAAGATGGTTTCAGCCAGCCCCCAGATCTCACTGCTCCTGCTCTCTGCTCTGTGCCTGCTTTCTCACAACAATCTCTATGCATCTGGAGGTAAAGACTCTTCAAAATAGTTTCAACTTTTTAATGTTAAATGTTTTCGTTCAATAATCAATTCTTTGCCTTCTTTGCCTCAGCGCATATTTCATGTTGCAGATCATATTCTACAGGTAAAATACCCTTTATTTGGATAAAAGGGGTGTCTATTCAAACAGACAAAGAGCACTGTGGCATAAATGCTATTATGTGAGTTGTTGTTTTTTTTTGTTTGTTTTT
>JACN01099779.1:0-17603 GCA_000787155.1 Scartelaos histophorus
GGTTGTAGTATGATAGCAGTAGCGATGACCGTAGTAGTAGTAGTAGTGGTTGTAGTATGATAGCAGTAGCGATGGCGGTAGTGGTAGTGGTTGTAGTATGATAGCAATAGCGATGGCAGTAGTAGTAGTGGTTGTAGTATGATAGCAGTAGTAGTAGTGGTTGTAGTATGATAGCAGTAGCGATGGCAGTAGTAGTAGTGGTTGTAGTATGATAGCAGTAGCGATGGCAGTAGTAGTAGTGGTTGTAGTATGATAGCAGTAGCGATGGCAGTAGTAGTAGTGGTTGTAGTATGATAGCAGTAGTGATGGAAGTAGTAGCAGTACTTCCTTTTTATTTTGTGTGTATTTGTTAGGGTACTTCACAACACGTATTATTGTAGGCCAGTAGAATAAGTCTGGATTACCTCTAATGGGTGATCATTGAGAAGATTTACACTAGCTTATACTTTAATAGCGGCGTGGCAGATTTAGGAGAGCTATTAGCTAAAACGCAATGTATGTGTAATTATGGCTCCCATTGACTATGTAAATACAGATGATGATAGGAGCTGATTTGGTTTTAAACACTTTCTGCATATTTTAGCATCTTCTCACTCCTCACAGATGTATCCATAAATGTTTGTGTGTGTGTGTTTTTCAGTTATGGCCGTACTACAATTGTGATGATAATGCGTAGAAAAGAAACTTGTTAATATAATAGAGTTGAAGCGCTCACTGTTTGTGATTCTTTATTAGGACTGTAGATGGAAAGCTCCCAAAGCCTCTGCAAACTGTTTCATACATTAATAAGATTTTTTGATTTAAAATTCCACAAAAATGACCTAACTGTGTCCCCAGGTACAAGGTAGAGATCTAGTTTTTACTGATTTATTCTTAATTAAAATGGACATAGTTGATTAGGTTGCCAGTTTCAATTATGAAATCCAGTTGGTTTAAACCACAAAGGATTTGAATGAATCAGAGCTAGTGCAGCCGCTGCAGCTCAGAGGGAACACTCAGGAAATTCTGATCTTTCACATGAGGCCTGAGGGATCCATATACTGAAAATGATAAAATATGTATGTGCCCCCTGTACACTGGCAGTCCAGGTTCAGTTGTGATTATAATCCCTTTTTTAAGTGAAAGAGTGCAGGATACAAACAGTTTTTAAATTAACATTGTTTTTTTCATAAACTCTGTGCGTTGCAAAGTTATGTTTCAACAAATAAAAGCTTTTAAATTGTGTTCTATTGCAGAACACCATGTGACTGTAGAGATTAGTGCAGTATCACGACATTGTTATAGTGAGTCATTGCAGCCTATATATAAAGGGCCCCTGTGATTCCCAGGCCTAATGTGCACGTGTAGGACTAGAGAAGATTTGTAGATCCCATTAACATTTCTCAGAGCAGCGGAGGAACACTTCATCAGACATGTTTGGCCTCTTGAGTAAAAAGAGGTGTACATTTTTTGCTTCATTTCCAGCACTATGACATTTATCTGGAGGTGATCTTATCCACTCTGCACTGTGTTTGAACTCCCAGCCGCAGCTAGCAAACCTGTCCGACTGTCTTCTATAATGGGCAAAACACTGGACACGTCTGGAGCACATACCAGGAACCATTTGCTTTCAAGGGCAATGGTGGTAAACGTTTGGGTTGTGAAGTGGAACACATTATATAATATGATAGAAAAGAGCGTGTAGAAAATATCCTACTGGTGTAATTATAGGTTTTATATCCACAGAGAAGGCTGGAGACTAAAACTTTTTCACAAATTACACTTGGCACAGTTTAAATACACTTTGTCATTTTGAAAATTTAATTCAGATTTTACAAGTATTAGGACTATTGTTAAAAAGTAGAAGTAACTATTAAGTAGTAGTTATTGTTGATGAATGTGGTGGTGGTACTAAGTAGCAGGTAGTAGGTCTTAATATTAGTAGTAGTAGTAGTAGTAGTAGTAGTAGTAGTGGTAGTAGTAATAGTAGTAGTAGTAGTAGTAGTAGTAGTAGTAGTAGTAGTAGTAGTAGTAGTAGTAGAAGTAATAATAAACAGCAGTAGGTGGTAGTAGGTAGTAGCAATAGGTTGAAGTAGTAGGTAGTAGTAAGTTGAAGTAGTATGTCGTTCTATTAGTAAAAGTAACAATAGTAGTAATGGACATAGTAGCAGTGGCAATGGTTTTATGTTGTTTCTTTTAATCTGATTGTTATAAGTAAATATTATTCTTTCATGTCAGTGTAGGAGTAATAAAACACACATTAACAGTATAAATAGTATCCAACATTACACACAGAATTTCTAAGATAACACCTGCATGACTTTCACAGGAAAAAAAAGACTTTCTTAGCTGTGTACCAAACGCTAAAACTCAAAATACAATACAGTTAACAATGATTTATTTATTGAAATTCTTCCGTCTCCCTTGTTTATCTAAATCAGAACAAAGCAGTTGTGGCGCAGCTCATTTTGTCTGTATTATTCAGTCACATCCCGCTGACTAACGCTTCATTTGCCATTTCTCGCTGCAAACGACCGATTTCACCGATATTACAAGAATTGATAATCATTGAGACTCCGCATCCAGACGGGAGGCGGGTTCATAAAGCCCGGGGAGCAACAATGATCCTGCAGGAATCCATGGCATCGACTGGGAGTAATGGTTAGGATTTCCTTAGAAAACGCATTGAACCCTCTGGAATTGACAGTAAGATGGGGGAGTTTAAGGTGCGCGTGTTTCTTCGGTTATTACTCCGGTTTTCGTAGGTAATAATATATATGTTGAGCAAATTAGGGTTTAACTGATGAGAAAATAGTGTGGAAGCGAGTACAGGATGATGGGGAATTCAATTAAAGGGTTAGTACCTCAGCACTTTTGGTTGCGTTATGAGATTCGTCATTGCGTCTCGATGTTGTTAGTATAGATTCCAGTGCGCTGTATGGCGTTTGTAAAGATTTTTATCTCGTTGCATTGACTGATGAAGTTATGATGCAATGAGAAGTAAAAACACCATATGGCAACACAAGGGGCCCGACATTACGCCGTTATAACGTCGTTTCCTCATCACAGACGCCTTCCACTTTGTGATGTCATGGAGCAATACAGGAAGTGTTTTAAAACTACCTTCACTAGTATCAGTTGGATAATTTCAAGCCTGGAATTGCCAATCTCTATTAAACTAAAGGTAAAAGCTTGAAAACTACCACATCATGACATCACAAGGTGGAATAGAGCATTTGATGACTTGTTGGTCTTCATGGGAGATATCGTTTGGTCTTGAATTTACCTAAATATGGCATTTAACTTGTTTATCACCATGGAGACAAGCAGGAAGTTAGAAGTGACACTGCTCACACTAAAAATGCAGTTTTAAACGTATTTTTGAGCAATAAAACTTTAAAAAATTACATCTTGTGATTTTATACATAAACTGTGCTCCAAATTCACTCCTATAACTGCTACCCTCATGAGCTTCATTTGACTGGAGCCGAACGCTACCTTAGTTCATTTCTAGAGTCTTCGGTCTAAACTAAATAAGAAAGAAAAAGAAAGAAAATCATTATATCCGCAAATGAGTTTTTACATTACTGCAAAAACAGCCAGAGTATTAAAAGATTATCAAGATATTCTAAAGGTAAATACGGAATCCACTTCAGGATTATGTAAACTCTCTGCTAAATGGGTCAATGACATAATGCCTGTCCAACTACAATTTCTTTAGTGAAAAAGGTTCCAATTTCATAGTAATTCACCACATACCTGTAGTACCTCTGAACTCCATGGAACCATATTTTTTTGTACTGTATTTTTGAGCAATAAAACACAAATAATGTAATATACGCTACAGGATAAGTTCAACACCACGCTAAGGCAAAGCAATGACGTCTCTACGGGGACCAGCAGAAGTTACACAGTGAACCTTTAAAAACCTGAAGGTAAGTAAGGAAATAACTAGCACTGTGGTAGTTGCATTCGAGGGATCGCATTGGAATTCGAACAGCGATATAGGAGTCCAGTCACGTCGGGGGTGTCCATGCTCGACCTTCTCAAGGGCAGAGGTGCTCCTTTGTAAATTACATGTTGTACTACCTTCGCAATCCTGGAGCAGAGCCGAGAGCAGAGCTGTGAGGGGGCTGTCTATCTCCTACACATGAGATGGAGCGGTCTACCACCTGGGCAGGGGTCATCTTCAGTGTTAACACGCGAGTAACAAGGCTCCGGAGTGACACGAGAAGGGTGGAAGCTGTTCTCCAGGGACAGTGTGGAAAAGTGCATATGGGACGTTGGCTTGATCAAGGCCTAAATACAAACATATGTAATTTGTATTGATCTAAAGTGAACTGACAGATGGAGAGAATTTAACTTTTATTTCATTTTTTATTTCAACACCTGTTAATCATAGGGTTGGGTGATAGTATTATTTTTCCTCATATTGATTGATACTTTTAATTAGTCAAATGTAAAAAAAAAGATGCTATTTTCTGACTTATGTTTCATACCTGGAGTTGTGTTTTGTTACATTCACATATGTTCGACACATAAACCCTGCATATTTACGCTGAATTCACTCAAAAAACATTTCTTCCTGCAAAGTCTGAACTCCCCACATACTTTTACTGACAGGACTGGCTGTAGAAACTGTCAAATCAACTCATATTAAGGCATTTCAAAGTATATAATTGACAACTGGACATAATCTTGATCTTGAGTCAAATTAGATTAATCACCCAGACATAGTGAGTTGTAATCAGGGAATAGTGCAGTAAGTGAACATCTGCGCCTCAAAGTTGTCTAGGAAAACAGAACTTGGTCAGAAAGGGTAACCAATGTATTTCTATTAGATAAGCAACTTTACAATTCATTTTTCAGAATAAATGTCAGCCTGTAATGGTAACGAATTACATCATATGTCTGTAGTTTGAGAAAAATCTGATACTAATGATACTAAAACCACTATCAAAACTAGATACTCATTTGATCAAGTATCTGTAATAAAAAAGTCACATTGACAAGACAGAAATGAATTCCTGAATAGATTTACACTGATTTTGAGCTATATCAGAACAGGTTTAAGACCACATAGACTTACATAGAAATAAGAACACCATGGTAATATAAAAGAAAAGTACTAGGATTCAGTGTTTAAAATCTACTTTATTGTCTAAAGAAAGAGGATTTTAAATTGCCATTGTGGTATTGAGTTTCCTAGTATCAAACTTGAGTCTGAAATCCGAGTATTGTGACCACACTAACCGTTTAACCATTGTACTTCATGCTATATACTTTGTTGTACACGGATGCAGATACACGGCTCGTAAAAATATTCAGTATGCTCGTTATTACCTAAGCATACTTTATGACAATAGGGAAATACACGAGAGCGATGGGGACTGTGCAGCGGCGCTACAAACGCTTTACAGTGATATGTGGTGAGAAGTCAGGCCCGATGCTTCTAATTAAGCCTCAGGTTCTCTCAGTCTCACACTATTATGCTAAGGAGAAAACTCAAACAGTAAATCCTGCTATTATTTTCAATGTGATGCAAGCGAATGTGTTCTGGTAAAAGAAAAACATGGCAGAAAGGAAATATGGAGATGACAGATACACAAAATGCAATGGATTAGTGATTTTTGGATAGAATCAAGTCTAAATCAAGATTAAAATGTGGAGGATTAAAACATGTAGGAAGTAAACACCAAGGTCTACGAAATAAGGGCAAGCTAGGTCATAATTTAGATTAAATTTTGGCTAAATGCAAAATAACCCTACTGATCTAAGCAAAGATTGAACACAAAATTAAACTAAAATGAAACTACACCATCATAACCATGTCTAATATAAACTATAGTCTATATATCTTCATTTTTGGTCTTAAAATGTTCGTATTAACCTGCTCTACATGATCCTGGTTTTTACATCTTGTGATTTTATACATAAATATATTCCTGTTTCTAATATGGAACTGTGCTCCAAATTCACTCCTATAACTGCTACCCTCATGAGCTTCATTTGACTGGATCCGAACTCTATGGGTGACATAAAACTACCTTAGTTAATTTCTACAGTCTACGGTCTAAACTAAATAAGAAAATCATTATATATCCCACCATGAGTTTTTAAATTACTGCAAAAACAGCCAGAGTATTAAAAGATCAAGATATTCTAAAGGTAAATAAGGAATCCATCTCAGGATTATGTAAACTCTGCTAAATGGGTCAATGACATAATGCCTGTCCAACAATTCTTAAATTTTTCAATTATTCAACAATTTCTTCAATGAAAAAGGTTCCAATTTCATAGTAATTCACCACATACCTGTAGTACCTCTGAACTCCATGGAACCATATCATTTTTTCACAAATCATTAGTTATTCTACATGTTTTTTGTGTTTTAAAATGTCATGTGGTGTGACTGTCCGCTCGTAACTATTCATTTTTAAACTTACTCTAAATCAAATCAAATTTAAAATGACATGAATTTTCAGCTTTCACGAATAGATATTTTCCCCATAATACTCAAACAAATATTGTCCGAGCGTGTCCATTCTTTCAAATACCATGTTTTCAAATCTCATTATCATATTACTCACACTTAATTAACATACCAATCATGTTTTAGAAAATAAAACAATTCTGAGGTTATTCTCGGTCGCACTACATGACACTTTTAAGGTTGTAGCCAATTCAGGTACTTAAAAAACACTAAAAATGCTTAATATAAATATCAAACGTAGATTTATGCACCTGACATTGTAAATATTTGGGAAAAAGTAAAATAGAAACTAAAATTTGCCTGCTAAAAATCCAAATACATCATTGACCCACATAACAACTAAACCAGAACTAAATCAGGTCTAAACCAGAAGTGAAGCTGGACAGAACAAGCTCAAAACCTGCTCAAATCTAGGCCTAGTCCCATATAACCTGAGCCTGCAGGAATAATACAGGTAATACAGGCCCTCCTATGTTCGACTGCCTATAGTTTGAAAAGCCCTGGATTAGCTGATTATACTCAAATCCCTTTTTCTGATATTTAAATGCAGACTAGAGCTCCCTGGAGGGTTGTCTTTCATATCTGAGGCTGGCTTTAGCTTCCCCACGGCGCGACATGGGTTAGCCGGGGTCTGGGGGTGTCCAGTGAATAGAGCAGAAGCACAGAGCCTCACGGGGGGGAGAAAGAGAGAGAAGACGAAGAAGACGAGAGGAGTGGAGGAGAGGAAGGACTGTGTAATAAGAACATGAGGAGGAGACAGGAACAGCGGGATCTGGGCTTATTATGGGGGTTCTGAGGTGAGGCGAAGAGAGATGAAGAAAGATGAGGGAAAATGGCAGGTTTGAAAGGGAAGTGCAAGTAATAAGGGTTGAACGTGTATATATTGTTCTTGTTGATTGCCATAGTGTAACGTTGCCATAGCAAATAATGTTATATAGTGTCATGATATTAATATTAAAGAAGACCTATAGCGCCTGTGTCTGCTATATAATCTATGGTACCCGTGTTGTAAATTGGACAGTTAAAATCACAGTATTTATCCAAAATAACTTAACCCAGTGGGAGCGGACATTGCCTTAAATGTCATCACAACAAAAAGCTGCAAAATGATCAACACCTCCTATGGATAGCTGTAAATCACGCTATTTTTTGTTTTCATTTGTACTAAAAATGAAACTTAAATGCAGAATCTTGCGTGTATCACCAAGAATGAAGTTAGTGCATTGATCAGAGCAATGATGTCTTGAATACAGTAGAATAAAAGTAGTTTGAACATGCAGGAATCACGATAAATACAACTTTGAGGGTAAAAGAAAAGGGGAAACAACTGCAGAAAACAAAATTGGCAATTTTGCATAATAGTTCAGGTTGAAATCAGTACAGGTATAAACCAGAAGCAGGGTTCAAGCTTAGAAATGAGAAGACACTACTGTATTTTTGGGGCTATAAAGTGCACCGAATTATAAGGCGCAGTATCAAATAATACGTCAGTTGTGTCATTGTCCACACATAAGGAACATCGGATTATAAGGAGCAATAAGAGAAACAAAACCTGTAAAACCTGTGTCGGATAAATCAAACTTTATTCAGGTCATTTACAATAACTCTCAGTTGTAGCTAACACAAAAATACAAGTTTAACAGTTGGTGATTTGGGCATCAAACATGCCCGGATCCCTCTCAACATTGTTCAGTTTTAACACTAAAATACAAAACCTGAAATCTGCATGGTAATGGTGGCATTTTGGGTCCTTGTACAGCACACGGCAGAACTACCGGTATGTTGCACAGTCGCCCTATATGTCGCCAACATATTACTCCTCCTGACTCGCCCACTAATACGTTATTAGACTAATGTGGACAACATAAAATTGGTTCGAGATTCATAAACACAACCAAAGGTCATACATAAGGCCACTGGATTATAAGACCACTGTTGATTTTTGAGAAAATTTAATGATTTTAGATGCACCTTATAGTCCGAAAAATACTGTACTTGATTGCATGTTTCCTCGTAATAATGTATTGAATTTCTATAGGGCCTTTAAAAACACCAAAGTACTTTACTCGCTCCATATTCGGTGAAGGCAAACTACTGCTGAAGCCACAGTCGTCCTAGAGCAAAGACAATTTACGCCACCTTCAGATATTACAAGGTGTCAAATGCAAAAAAATATACTTTTTGCACCAAGCACAGCCTAATAAAAAGCCACCAGGTCTAAACTAACTCTAAAACAGAACAATCCTAGGTCTAGTCTTGGGTGTGATGGTCTAAAATGGAACTAAACATGGGGTAAGTGTCTATAAAAGAGCAGCACAAAACAAGATACAACTTTGTTTCTACATTAAACATTAAACAAAACTACACATGCTGCCAAAGTTAGCCAAATGCAACTAGAAGTAAATGTAGAACACTTATAGAAACACTGTAAATGAAATAAAATGAAAACTACCAATATTTTCAGTCATTGCGAGTATGGCATTTGTGTGTTTTGGTAACTTGTAGATAGCACACGGTTAGATTTTATACCTGAAAGTGAAAGTTTGGTCTGAATATTGCATGTATTCCTTTCAGACATCTGTCCGTGGAAGCCTCAAAAGAACATATCTCAAAAGTTCAAACTCCCTTTTAGTGGAAGCCATCTTAATTCTCTAAACCATTTTCTAACTTTGGAATGATTGCAAAAAATCTTTCACTTGTATTTAGGACAATGGCGATAACAGTGTTTACATTTTTACACCAAACTGTGACATGGAGTTCAAAGGATTGAAGTTGAGCAAACAAAATATTCCTTACAGAACTCGAGATAAAACGAACTAAAAAGGATTATTTAAGGCAATGTAAACTGAAGGGGGCGACATATTGTAATGAGAAAGCGTGAGATAAGGGAGCTGTCGGAGGACTGGTGATAAGAAGTAGTGATGGAGCGATAGAGCAGGAGATGGAGAGAAAGAACTGCACTGATGTCTGCTCCCGTCAACACTATCAGATCCAGACACCAGACCATTCACTCATGCAGCCCCCTGCACTGGGCCAGGAGGGGCCCATATTGTACTTTATAACCAGCTCTTCAAAAATATTGAACTCAAGTTGAGCAGATGTGAAACACAAAAATGGGAAAAAAAAAAAAAAAAAAAAAGGGAGAAAATGCAAAATATGAATAACGAGATGACAAATGCAATGCCTCAAATAAAAATCAGAAACTGCTTGTTGCATGAGGAATACACCAGCACAGAGGGCATTTAATGTAACCATCTTTATTCAAATACAAAACTTATGGGCATGGGCATCTCAAGATAATTACTACACTGAAGTTCAGCATATTGTCACCTTTCTAAAATAATCGCCTAAGTCACTTTTTGCCTAAGTTTTCTTTAGGCAAAAAAATGCCATAATTTCAATTTTTGTGTTTCCTGAAAAACCTGAAAAAATTGCTTATGCGATTATTTTAGAAAGGTGTTGATATGATAGATGGAATATAATCTGGAGTTTAGGATTCTTCCTGTGTGCATGTTCTTATTATTTTAGTTGTAATACAAGGATTCAAGCTGTAGACTGATGAATAAGTCATTTCTATGGCTAATTATTGGTTAATTCTGCTATTTATTTTTTGCAGCTTGTGGCTTTTAATGATTCTCTCCATATAAAAATGGATCACTGGAATTATCTTGCTTTACTGTTATTGTGTCAGGGGCATAACGTAATTTCATCTTTATCTTAGTATCTCTCTAGTGATTTATTGTGCTTCAAAATTCTAATCGTGACAGGCCTATTTAATTAAAACATGCATTCTTACTGCGAGTAGGCTCGCCTCTCCACAGTTCTGACCCGTATCTTCGCCCATAAGTGTCATCTCCTCAGTTTGTTGTCTAATAAACTATGGAAGATTCTAAGTTGAGGGAATAAAGCACCACAGACACTGTTTTGTAAACTGTTATAGCAGGTTAAACAGTCTGATATGGATTCATTCTGGGGTGTTCATTTTCCATAATGCAGCCAAACTTGGAGGAGATTGTAAGTTGTTTTCAGTATTCCCTTATCACAGCAAGAAGGACTTTTCTGTAAGTGCTACTTTAATGTGCTTCACAAAGCTACTGTGATCTAGTGGGAGTCTGGAGAATGAGAACTCCCAAGATAGAAAAATGCTTTTAAAATCTAAATGCCAAGGGCACACTTTGTACTTTATCTCAGCCAATTCTAAATCAGGACTGAACCAGTACTAAACCAGCACTAAACCAGTACTACACCAGCACTAAACCAGTACTAAACCAGTACTAAACCAGCACTACCAGCACTACCAGTACTAAACCAGTACTAAACCAGCACTAAACCAGCACTAAACCAGCACTAAACCGGTACTGATACAAGAACAAACCAGGACTAAACCAAGACTGATCCAGGACTAGGCCAGAACAAAACCAGTACTAAACCAGCACTGAAACAAAACCAAATCAGTACTAAACCAAAACTGAACCAGGACTAACCCAGGACCGGACCAGGACTGGACCAGGACTGGACCAGGACTGGGCCAGGACTGGGCCAGGACTAAACAAAGACTCGACCAGGACTCAACCAGAACTGGACCAGGACTAAATCAGGACTGAATCAGGACCGAACCAGAACTAAACTAAGACTGAGCCAGGACTGAGCCCAGGACTGAACCCAAGACTGAACCCAAGACTGAACGCAAGACTGAACGCAAGACTGAACCCAGGACCAAGCAGAGACTAAACTGAGACCAAACCGAGACCAAGCTCAAGAAATAAATCTGAATTTAAGCTGTACAAAACTCTTTAAGAACCGCCCTGTTAACTATTTCATATTTGAATGTGACAAAAGCAGCTGTGATCCTGCAGAAGCCTGGAGAATATTCCAGAAATGACGAACACCTGAGCCAGAAAAAATAGATTAAAACAGGAAATGTCAAGGGGACTCTTTGGCACACTCCTCTGCAGTCTTGTCTTTAGCTGAGCCTGTGCCCTGCTCTTCACATAACTCTGAGTCTGTGTGTATGTGTGTGTAAGTGTATGTGTGTGTAAGTGTGTGTGTATGTGTGCGTGTGTGGAATAATGCATGTGCCTCTATAGTGCACTGAGAGCTGCAGGGCACGTCTTTATAACTCAGAGCCTCCATCAAACAGACACATAAAACAAGGCTGAGAGGACAGGCTGTGCATATACATGATGAAAAGTTACTGTATTTTACTGAAGAAAAGATGCCAATGCTGGTGTTAGGGTTTCCAAAAAAGTCTCACCCACATACTAATCAATATTCAAACTATAAACTCATTTGAGAAGATATAAATACAAATGGACAAAGTTGAGTCTTCCCTGAACAGTTTTACAGTCTTCTTCAAAAGTAACTAAACAATGATGAATATCAATCTAAATTTCAGCATGGTGGTATTAGAAAAATGCTTTCCTTAGTATATAAGTTCACATTTTACATAATTATTTAAAATTTTTTACACTAAACAAAGAAGGTCATAGCTCATCCGTCATTTTGAACAAAATAAAATTCCTCTCACTTAAGATTCACAGAGTTTAGAGCTTCAGTCATTGATCCTACAGAAATCTGCAATAATTTCCATTGCCCTGTGATTTTTTTTTTTCTTTTATTCTCTATTTGTTTTGAGACAGGCACACCAGGCATGTCCCTGATCAGTCAGTCCACCTGAAGTGTGCATTCTGAGGCAGTAATAAAAAACAAGAAAACAATCTCTGCTTTTATTTACTTATTTGGGACACAAAGTCAAATAATTAAAATGCTATTGTATAAAAAATGTATTTTATGCTTTGGTAGTAGTGGGTATACAATTTTAAAATATACAAAATGTATTAAAATGTATTAAAATGACAAAAAGTATTAAAACTGTATTAAAACAATTGAAATTAATATTTTTTAGCAAAAGCCTAAATTTACTGAAGACAACTACATGGCAGAATCCTTTAAAATAATATTATTCATCCTCGGGAGCTTGAATAACATTTGCAAGTTATATCAAATTGGATGTATTAATTTTTCATTACGCTTCTCCAGTAGAAAATCCCACAAATTCATAGAAAGCATTACAATAATTTTATTCACCAAATAGTGAATAATCCTGTAATGTGGGCTAGGGCAATTGAATGAATGGGTTTAGGGCAATCTGAGGACAGGCAGTGACACAGGAGCCCCAAAAGGTCAGTTAAGGACCCTTGGCGTGAAAACAAAGTGGTTTAAATAATGAAGGATCGATGAAGGACTGTCTTAGAATAGATACAGGTGACTTTGTGAGGGCCAAAATGAACCTGAGCAGTTAAAGTGTCTTAAGCACATTGATTGACATTTGACACCGACGTGTTCACAGGAGATCTCCATTGCTGTCAGCACAGGTCATTGTCTTGCAGCTCAAAGTTGCTTATATGTGAAATAGAAAAAAGTTTAAAAGGTCCTATATTACACAAAATGTATTCTTGTGAGCTTTAAGTCATGTTATAATGTTGTCATCTCCTCAAAAATATGCCTTTAACCCTTTATTACCCTTTATTACCAGTCTCCCTGCATTTCCAAAGCTCCACCTTGTGATGTCATGAAGTGGTCGTTTCCAGGTTCCCGACTATCCTTTACCATTTGTTTAGTAGAAATTGGCAATTCTAGCACTGAGATCATCCATATGATTCTAGACAATGCCTGATTATGGTGCGTTCGTTAGCACAGACGCCCCTGTTCCTTGAATGACCCGACTCGGACCTCGGAGCTCGGGGCTCGGAGTAGACCAGATTTCCAAGATAAAATCCAAGATGGCTGCGCCCAGTGTTATTTGTTGTATGAACCGTTTTCATTGTGTTTGGGCATAAATGTCAGTTTCATTCACTCGTATTAGTGCATTATGTTACTGCATCCGCATCACTGCCTATAGGTACAGTAGTCGTGTCGCCCGTGTTTTTAGCTCATTTCCTGCTAGATAACGTGACAAAATGATCATGTGACAGCAATGCTTTCACTTCACGAATATCAGTATAAATTATACTATTTATACTTAATTCTTGAGGTTGTGTAGTTGAAGACAAGACTTATTTTGGAGCCTGATACTCGGCCAGTGCTAGAGCAACAATAGCTTTGTAGTTACCGTCCACACACACACACACACACAAGAATATAAAAAAACAGCTAAAGCTCAGATGTGACGTCATATTCGATATCCAAGTCAGAAGGATAAACGTACGCAGGGGAAAACACACAGTGGAGCACTTCCTGTGTTACAACTTGACATCAGGAGGTGGAGTGAAAAGAATACATCTTAAATATGCAAGGGTTGTGTGTTAAACATGTGAATGAAATAAAACACAATTCCAGGTATGTTTGTGATGATGAAACATTATAACATTGATTAGTAAATTGTGTAATATGGTCCCTTTAATAAGTACCAAATTATTACAGTTTGTTAGAAAACAACAAAAGAGCAAATGTTTGGTGTGTTTACACAGCTCAGAATAAAGAAAAATGGTCCAAGAAAGCGACAGATTTCAATATTACTTGAAAATTGTGGGTTCCGAACGAAATGTACTTTATAGAGATCAGAATCATATAACAAAAAGTGAACATTTTGGGGGGAATATTGTTGTCATGTTGTTGTCTGCAGTGAACAAAATAAAGAACAACCAAAAGGGCCATGGAATAACTTGAACTGAAAGTGAAAAAATGCTGCATTAGCTAAGCAGGCATTTTACATCAGCAGCCCCTAAAGAGGTACACAAAACAATATCAAAAAAGGAGATTAGGACAATACAAAGAAAAGTACATTTTGGCTAGTGATCACAAAACTAGTTTGATTTGCACCATGTCAGAATATAAAAGACTCCAACAGCTCCGCTCGAACACTGAGATACAGGACGACATTAATACCACACTCCACACAACTGTACAAACACACAATGATCTAATAGTTCATCCTATATCATGTCAATCACTACTTCATCTTTGCACTATTTTTCCTAACAACCTCTTGTATATAGATATAGATAGACAAGATATATTTGAATTACTAAATTTCTGTATATATGAATCACCTGAAGTGTGCATTCTGAGGCAGTAATAAAAAACAAGAAAAAAAATCTCTGCTTTTATTTACTTATTTGGGACACAAAGTCAAATAATTAAAATGCTATTGTATAAAAAGTGTATTTTATTTTTGTTAGTAGTGGGTATACAATTTTAAAATATACAAAATGTATTAAAATGTATTAACATGGCAAAAAATGTATTAAAACTGTATTAAAACAATTGAAATGAGTATTTTTAGCAAAAGCCTAAATTTACTGAAGACAACCACATGGCAGAACCCTTTAAAATTATATTATATCTTGTATATAGATATAGATAGACAAGATATATTTGAATTACTAAATGTGTATATATTTGGATCAAAATAGTTTGTGCAAGTCTAGGAGTGAATGAAAACTTTAGTTACACTGAGAACATACTTTTATTTCAAAGTGACAACTCAATCTTGAACTCCAAGGCTGAAAGTTTTACATTTCTTGAGAAAACCAAGACAGGCATTCATGACAGACATTTGAAAGTTGAAGGTGATTTCTGAATATGCTGGAGACCTTCTGTACTCCACTCTGAGTGGGCTGTATGGATTCTGTGTCGTCAGAACCCAGGCCCCCTTTATGCCTGAACCATTTCTTTAACATGAAACTGAAAAATAAACCGTAACTGAAAGGAAATTTCATGACGCACAGTGGGGCTTTGTGATGGCCATTCAAAAAGCTGATGTTAAAGATCAACAATAGACCAAAAAAAGTGAATAGGCTTGTGACATATTTGACAGTAATTTATAGTCATCTACGACTGTCAGTGCATTATGGGAAAAATCTGTAGGGTCTGAGAGAGTCACAGCATGAATCTGTGTTTTTTCATACAGAAAGGTCACATTTAAGATTCCTATTGGGAGAATAGGGCTGTGTGGGGTATTATAATATTCATAGTGCACAGGAATAATTTTATGAAGTGTATTACCATAGTGTCTCACCTTATACTTCTTGTTTGCTTAATGTTTGCTTCAGTCATTTTTACTGGATAATTTGGGGCTCATTCACTGGAAAGATTGGAAAGATGGACTGATATGACAAGATTTTTTAATTTATTTTTTTGTCTATACTGCTATGACCGATAACCGATATTTACCAATACAATATTTAACATTTAAAATCCACAGTGAGACCCACAAGTGTATTTAAAGTTCAAGTAATGATAATAAATCAACTAACGCTGTTCTGTTTCCATTCTGAAGGGCAGTGCAAAAAATACCAGTGTGGAATGTCGGTATCAATATCAGCTGATACAGATATCACACAAAAAAGCACACACAAAAATAAATCTTCACACGATCTGGCCCCAGCCCTGTTACCTGTAATTGCATGTTTTTGCTCGTTTAGCTTATACAACATATTACTGGGTTTGACATAACACAGCATTCTGTAGGCCAATATTCGCTAGCTAATTTAGGAGCTAGAATGCAGTATTACATTTGTACTGTAAGCTGCATGGTCTTGGGTCTAGTCAATAATAGAAATGATCATCTTCCATATTTGGAAATGTACCTTTCCAATATTCCATGGCAGAGTATGGTATAATCAATAAGAAGGACTACACGGCTCTTTTATAGATCTGTTGAAAAAAAATAAAAATAAAAATGGGGTTGAGTTTGTAGTAAATTTAAATAATAAAAATTGGGGAAAATAATAAAAGTTGCCCCTACGCATTAGTCCAAAAGTATCTGCAGAGCTCATCTCCCATCAGTTTCTATGTTATCGGCACTGGCCATGAAAAAATGGCCAATATGGAGTCATGTATTTACCCAGAGTAGAAGTACATAATATTGGGCAGCAGCTCCAGCCCTGCTCACTCTGGGGGAGTATGCAGTTGCAGGTCTGGCCTTGTTTGTGAAGGTTGGGGTAAGGCTATATTTAATGCTGTGCTGATTCTCTGTGGCTGGCTGCTGTCATTTTCTCCTGTCTGCTCCGAGTTTGTCTCCTCACCTCTTCCCCTGAGGAGCAGCCAGCAGAGACCACAAAACAAGAGAAGAAGAAGAAGAAGGCCAGGGCACGGGCCATGGGTCTGCCCCAAAACTCAACAATCAGGCAATACAAACCAGCTATTCAAAACTCCAAATGTCAACAGTGCAATGGCCACTTTATATCTCGACTCTATATATCTGGCAGCTGACGCAATCTTAAAGGTGCACTTGTCTCCGTGGAGATGTTATTGCTTTGCCTGGAATATTCCACATTGATGATATTATGACATTAAACATATCCATCTAGCATTTATTCATTACAGGCGTTTCTATTGCTCAAAATACATTAATTACTACTGTAAATAGGGACGAGTCTCCACAGATCTGACTAGTAATGTACTGTAGTACTGCATGTTTCCCTTGTAATAGACAGGTTTAATCTATACTGTGGAACATTCTAGACCAGGGATGGGCAAACTAAGGCCCGGGGGCCATATGCGGCCCGTTGATCTTTTTAATGCGGCCAACCAAATTGAAAGTCGACTTTTGGCACTGGGGACGCACAGGACAAGTAGATCTACATCTCCTACTGTTTTTGAAATAAAGACAGTCAGGAGGAGAGTGATGATGAGAACATCCTGAAGGATAACAGAACTTTCACTGCTTTAAAATAGTACCTGTTAGTTTTGGGGTTTTTTTTAAGAAAAGAAAAAGCTGTATTTTAAGTTTTAAGTAATTTCAATAAATAGTAAATATCGTGGGACTTGAAATCATTAGTTGTAATGGTTTGTAATGATTTTCAATTAAATTAAAGAAAATTTTCTACATATCCCATGTTATTTTTTTTCTCTTATGAGGTGAATTAGCAAAACAATCCATCCATCTACTCCAGGTCCGGCCCTTCCATCAAAGTTTAAAACCCTGTCTGGCCCGCAAGTCAAAAAGTTTGCTCGCCCCTGTTCTAGACAAGTTGCAGGTGGCAGACCCTCCACTAGAAATGCTGCACAGTGCACCTTAAAAGAGTGAATACTATGCATTAAGTATATTGTTATTGGCCTTTAAACAGGATCCTAAATACAGTAGCTTTTGCTTTGGAATTTCATGGTTTAAAATTCAAAATAAAGG